>RWGY01000129.1:0-55404 GCA_007726485.1 Eragrostis curvula | reverse complement strand
GCTTACATAGTATTACTAGTCTCATACAAGCCTTTTCTTACATAAAGGCCTTACAACAATGGCCAACAGCCTTACAATTGCAACAAACATCACATCAACGAGTTACTACAACATAACCACCTAAACACTGCTACAGCGGAAGACGGAAGAGAGACTACTACTACAGGCATCTTGAGTGTGGACGGAACCCTACTCTTCATCTCCAACATCTTGATACTTGTACTTGGTCTCTTCATCTGGATGATTAAAACAAGGGTGAGTACATAAAGTACTCAGCAAGCCCTAACAAGAGGGGTATGTATATGCAAGGGTGTAAACAAGGTATAGGCTGGGGGTTTATCATATCGGCGGAAAGCCAATTTTATGCAAGGGTTGTTTAGAAAAATAAAACAGTTCACAAACTACAGTCAAGATTATCATTAATATTTAGTGGGGTTTTTGGCCCTGGGGGAGACGTGGTCTATCCCGCCAGTTCCTAAGTTTTAACGCTGGTAGGAAACCAGCGCACGGTTCCACACCGGAGTATTCCAAAACACACCAAGGGGGTAACTCACACCGTTATACTAATCATTGTGTGGCACAAGCTTTCGCGTTGCCCAATACCATGGAACACGTCTATACGGATAGGTTTTAACTCGGCAGAGGTTGTACACAGTTCACCACAAGGTATACCAGTCCCATACCTACTTGGTGTCACCACGGCACCACCGCGAAAATACACCGACTAGGGGCTTCATAAATATCATATTCATCATGTAGAAAGGCCTGAATAATCACCATATGCCGGATCTTGACGCCTGCTACTCGGGTCTTTTCCTGGCTTCCGCTGCAACTCCTGCCCTTCAGGTGGGTACCGGGTGAACACTATAGTAGGGTGTGGTTCCAAACATTTCCCATTCAAGACATGTGGTTGTACGAAGGGTGCTAGGCAAGGCGGCACATGAACCGGTCCTTATACGACCGAAGCAGGTATCTTCAATAGCTATCCTCATAGAGGACTCGCATCCCAAAGAGATAACCCTCCCCACTGAGGACTACCTCGCCTGCTCCCGCCAAGTAATATCCCCACTATAGGTTGCACATTTATCACTAGTATATATATTCCATCCCACATTTCATGTTCACACGCACTCCACCAATCACACACACCATTTTACACAAAAAGCATGTATAGCAAGATTAATTAAGTACACATAGTAACAAGTCCTAAGCAGCATGTCATTCCAACATATCATTAAAGTATTAACGATAGTTGATCCTAGGTTTAACAATGGAATATGGGTAATCAACATCAAGGCATGGCAATAAACAAGTACTTAGGATCATTCTAGCATTTAAATCATATTTAAATATCATACACATTTATTTATAAACTGGGCTCTAAATGGGATCATTTGCAATCATAGGGTCAACATGATCAAAGGGGGTTAGGACTTGCTTTCACCAAAATCTTCTTCTTCTGGTCCTCCAAATCCTTGTCTTCAATTCTTCCTCACAAGCTTGATAATCTATCGATTAAAAGCAAACCCACGCGCAATGTGAACCAGGGGTGTTCGTGCCCGAGGTCCACGGTGCGCCGAGTCCGGGGACCGTGCTGACTGTGCAGGGGAGACCCGGTCGTGTGGGGCCTGCTTGGGTGACGTGGCGGCCACGTCGGAGCGGCGCGGCTGGTCAACCGGCACCAGGGCGGCGGTTCCGCGGCGGCGCGTCGCCGGCGGCGGCTGTGGTGCTCGGTTTTCTACGGGGAGAGGCCCTACGTGATCTACGCGACGGGGCATAGCGGCGGCGCGCGCTCGCCAGAGATGAGCAGCGCGGCTGCGCGAGGGGAAGGGCGCGTGCGCGTGGGTTTGCGCGTGTTTGTGTGGCCGTGCACATGCGCGTGAATGCAGGGAAGGCGGTGCGCGCCTCAGCCGGGCTGGGCACAGCCGGGAAGCTTGCCGGCGATGAGGTCGCACGGCGGCAGGCGGCGGTGCTAGCCGCGAACTTGCGCGCGTGCGAGATGGATTGTGAGAGAAGTAGCGCGGGAGAGAGAGAGAGAGAGAGAGAGAGAGAGAGAGGGTGAAGCGGGGAAGCTCACAGTGCGGTTCATGGAGCCGAGGAAGGTCGGAGGCGCGTCGACGACGAGGAGCAGTGGCCGGAACCCTAACCCGCCGTCAACTCCATGGCTCCGGGGCGCTGCTGTGCAAAAGGAAGACAAGACGGCATCAAGAGAAGCTCGGCAAAGCCATGGAAGAAGAAAAGGGAGTGGGGGATTCATTGGCGGCGTGGCTTCGAGCTGCCGGAGTCGTCGCCGGAGAAGAAGCAGATGCGACGACGAAAATTGGGATTGGGGCATTTGGTTGCGACAGGGAGTGGACGGAGGTCGTGAGGGGAAAGAGGAAGGAGAGACGGAGCTCGGAGGCTTTTATAGGCGGCCGGGAAAGGAGCCGTTGGGCGGTTGGTCGTCGGCTCAGTCGCCGGAGTTAATTGCCGTTGCGACGGTGCGCCAGAGGAAGGACGACGCCCACGAGCGTGATGATGGACGCACGGAATGGCCACAACGCGACGGACAGGATAGAACGAGAGGGGGCTGAGCGGAGCTGACGTCGAGGCAAGGCGGCGTCCCGGTCCTCCGGTGGTCGTCGGTCAAGGGAGGAGGAGTGGGCGCTCTGCTGCGGCTTCATTGCGACGGGACGAGGCGACGGATGCTCGGGCGCGGCACGTGCTCCACGCGGTGGCTTCTGTAGTGGCGACACGACAAAACGGTGACGGGGCGGCAGGCCGACATGGGCAGCGCTGGCAAGGGCAGAGGAGGGGGATGACAGGTGGGGTCCACCTGTCGATGAGACGTGGAGGGGAGTCGTGCCAGACGAGCTGGGCCGCGATGCTTGGGCCGCGGAAAGGGAAGGAGGAAAGTGAGTGTCATACCCCATTTCTGGAATATGTTGTGCATCCTGTATCAGTCCCTGGATCAGTAGCTGATACGCACAAGAACACAGATACGATAATCAAAAGCATACTTTGAATTGGTAAATAAGCATAATACCTGATATATAGGACCCTTAGTGGCGGTATGACAAGGAAATATCCAAGTCCAACCAACCAGCTAACGGTGAAGCAGACAGCGGAAACCTTGGCCCAAAGCCACAAGCACACTTAAGATGCAGAACCGAAAACCCAATCGTCGTCGTCTTCTACGAAGTCTTCTCCTACTAAACCAACAATCGAGCCCTACACTACACAAGGGTATATATACATGCATACTTGGTCTTAGCAAAGAGGAGGCTATATGGTTTATTTGCAGCAAAGCAAGCTTTATGCAGGGTTCACTAAAGCAAGACAAGGATTCATAGATACAACAGGGAATTGATTGTCAATATTTTAGTTGGTTGGCCCTGGGGGAGTAAGGGCATTCCCGCCAGTTCCCAAGTTTTAGTTGGGCCTTCTGACCTCAAGGATCATACCGACCCGGCACACTTGCCATCACTTCCAAAACACGGGCTGACTACAACCCACTCACACGCCAAGGAAAGAGAGAGGTGGCTAATCCATACGTGCGCAACAATAATGTGTCATATGCCGTGACAACGTCCATCCGGATGAATTTTACACTCTGCAGAGGTTGTACATCTTTTCCCACGGGCTATGCACTCTTCTACGGAGAGTAACATAACGCCTAGTCCATATCCTCCGAGTAGTCTCACAATTCCACCACGAAATCACACTCAGGGGCTTGTGACATAAAAGGTCACACACTGGCACTGTACACCTGTAAAAGGGTACGTCATGCTCCTGTAACAAATAGCAGGATCCTGTAACACATACCAGGACGGGCGGCACTCCCGTAACCTATAGCGGGTTCCGCGAGCCGGATCATAGGTACGTTTCCTATGTCCTTTTCCTGAGCTTTCGTTGCCTCGACTGGCCTCCAGATGGCATTTGCAAGAGTACCAGGGAGATAGGGTATGTCCTTCCCATAGGGGTTCCGTGGTTGTACGAGAATCATTATGTTTACGGGTATCAGAACCGGTCCTTATATGGCCGGGCAAGCACCATATCCCACACTAGGGGCCTATAACATCAGCATCAATTCACTAGTGGCCTTGCCCACAATCCAACCCATCCCATCATCACCGTCACCATCAACATCATCACCTAACACAGTTGTGCTACTCCCAAACCCAATATATATCACACACACCACCAAACTCATTTAACACAGTTGTAAAACATATATGTGTGTAAAGTGTAGCAATGTAGAAACATTGCAGGGGTCCTAAGCATTCTAGTAGCAAGGTAAAAGTGCCATCATAGAAATGATGGAACTATCCTAGGGTTATCAAGGTGACAGGTAAAACAACGGGGTAAACAAGGATTCAGATATTAACGCCTAAGTAACAGACATCAATATCAATAAGCAAGTAGGTCCATAGCTACACAAGCAGTAAAATAACAAGCAATGCATAATACTAGAGTAGGCTCTATAGGTGCATTGCGAAAACAGTAGGTTCAATCATGATCAAGGAGATGTAGAGCTTGCCTCCACTAATTAGTCTTCTTCTTCACGTCCTCGTACTCCGGGTCCTTGGATCCTTCCTAGAAGCTTGTATCTTCTGACTCGTCCTTGGACTTGGATCCTTCGGCTCGTCCTTGAAGCTTGAATCTTCTGAATCTTCCTGGAATCTTTTTGGCTCTTCCTCGAGTCTCACGTAAGCTAGCGTATAGAAATATACCGCATAAGCAAACTACCGCAAAATAAAATAAGATCGAGAAGAAGCGAATAAGATCCAATTAACTCCAATAAAAACCAATAGAACACCGATAAAAGCCAAGGACACAAATCATGCATGGTGCATTAGGTTTTACTTTAGGAAGATCTTATTATCTTAATAGAGGCTATTAGGGGTGATGCATCGAGCACTAGGGCTTTTGATGTGAGGGTGGGATGCTAAACCATGATAAGTGCATGCGGGTATGTGTAGGTAGAAACGGCGTGTGTACATGTTTTTCTTACACTTGCAACACTAAGCTCTCATATAGGTCGTAACCTATATAACGGCTCATGCAACAAGTATACCAGTGCAAGGTGTGTCACTTTAATTACCTACTTATATTAGGTTATTAACTAATAGTGATTAGCTATTACTTACTTACTAAATTGATTAATTACTAAGATTATTCCACTAGTTATTTGTCATGAGCTAAGCGCATGACGATGGCACGTGTACGTGATCGAGCATGACATGAATGCATGGTTGCGAATAAAAGACAAGGATCAATCGATGAGACCAACTAGCAATTGAAATAACAATGAACAATAAATCCAATAAGCTCTAATGAA
Organism: Eragrostis curvula; assembly: GCA_007726485.1. NCBI lineage: Eukaryota > Viridiplantae > Streptophyta > Magnoliopsida > Poales > Poaceae > Eragrostis > Eragrostis curvula. The sequence continues at coordinate 50,084 of RWGY01000129.1, read as the reverse complement.
AGATCACATAAATACGAGAATAATAATAAATAACAGAGCTCGGTAAGGATCGGTGGAAATCAATAGACTAAGGTTGATTGAGCGATGGTTGAGATAGGTTAGACTTGTAGTTGAGTTGCGATAAAAGATATTAGGTTTTGGTGTGAAATGATACAACAAGATTGGTTAGACTCACGCTAGGAGGTGAATGAGCATTGGCGACAAGCGATATCGATGCCACATGATATGCCGTCACGGTAAATAGGATACTAGATTTTGGAGCGATACATCACGAAAGATTGGGTAGGTTTATTGTTAGCGAGTGAGGGTGTATATGTGACATACAAGGTTAAGGCGGAATGATGTATTGCGATGAGGAGGGTACTAGGATGTGAGGCAAAGAGATATTGCATGACTGGTTAGGTTCAATGTTAAACGATGAAGTGGGTAGCTACAACATGCAAGATTGACGTCGCATAAATTGGCGATATGGAAGAACATCAAAAGAGGGAAGATTATATGGTATTGACGGCTTGCTGGTCCATTCTAGAGCTCCAAGAGTAGTACCAAAGGGTACTATGCGTTTCGACGAACGCGTGGGCGCAAGAATCGCCCAAAACGGAGCTATGGTTGAAAAGATATGAGGATTTAAAGGTTCTAGGGGCTCACATGCAATTACAGAAACATACCGAGGGCATATCTGTAATTACCAAAAGGATTTAGGGACTGAAATGTAATTACAGAAAGTTTAGGGGCCTTGGTGTAAAAAGACAGGGGCTAGAAGATAATTACAGAAAAGTATAAGGTGGTTTCTGTAAAAAGACAGGACCTAAACATAAATAGAATAAAGATTAGGGGCTTATTTGCAAGAATACAGGGGCTGGGATTTTCTTGAATTACTGGATTTATTTTCCTATGGGAAATGGTGTGAACCGAGTCCACGGGCTCTGTGGACCGGGTCTAGGCTCTGGTCCATGAGTCCACGGTGGACTAGGACGATCTGGTGCGTTGGACACTAAATGGATGGCCGAGATTTAAAATAGACGAAAGGGTACGCTACTTCTAATCTCGACCGTTGATTGAAAAAGGGGCGGTTGTGGCTGCTCCGGCGAGGTGGGTGGCGGCCGGAGACCACAGGCGCGGCGGCGCCAGGCGCGGGCTCGCCGGAGCTCGCTGTTTCGGCGCTCCGGTGACCCAAATTCGACGCGAGATAGCCCGGGAGAGAGAGGAGAAGGGGGCGAGCTCACCGCGGGGCGCGTCGACGTCGGGCAGGGCCGGGACGCGCGGATGGCTTCGAGACGCGGCGGCGAGGTGGCGGCGCTCGACGCGGTCAGCGCTCCGATGCGCCTGGTCGAGTTGCTGCTGGGCGAGGGGGTGCGCGTCGATGCGGCAAGGTCGGGGCGTGCCTCGTCTTGGCCGGGCACGTCGCGGAGATGGCCAGCGGCGGGCGAGGACGGCGGTCTACGGCAGCGCTTGGTGGGGGCCGTGCTCCCGTGGTTCCCGAGCTGCGTGGAAGGTCGCGGGCGATGCGGGGAGTACACGCAAAGCTGACGCGCTAACGAGGAGGGCGAGGGAGAGCTGCTCGACGACGAATCGGGTGGTGGCCGGCGATGGAGGAGAATGGGGAAAAGTTCCGATTGAAGCTCGGTGGTGGTCGAGGAGGGCAATGGCTAGTGGGGAAAGGAAGAGGAGAGTGCTGCGCGTCGGGATTTATAGCGGGAGGAAGAGATGGTGGCCGAGAGGGTGGTCAAGGTCGTCGGTCTCCGGTCGTCGCCATTGAAGGCCGACGGGACGCGACGAGGAGCGGCGTGATGGGCGTCTGCGCGAGGTGACGAGGGCGCGGGATGGCCACAGCGTTGGCGACGAGACAGCACGGGGAAGAGTATGCGTGGCATGGCGTCACGGCATGGAAGCTCGCCGGTTTTGGTCGCCGGTCAAGGAGAGAGGAGCGTGGGCGCTCTGCTGCGATGGGACGAGGCGAGGGCAGAGGAGTGGGCGCCCATGACCATGACGCGAGCGCGGCATGGCTACACGACGACGGACGCGACGGGACGCCGGCTGACGCTGAGCGGCGTCACGGCGGCATGTGCGCGCCTCTGGCGCTGGCAGGAGGAAGGGGAAGGGGCTGACAGGCGGGGCCCGCACGTCAGCGAGAGAAGGAGAAGCAGGCCGCGCGGGCTGTGGTGCTGGGCCGAAAGTGGGTGCGGCCCACTTCGCATTTTCCAGGAAAAGAAAAAGAGGAGAAGGAGTTGGGCTGGGCCAAAGGAGGGAGAAAAGAAGGAATTCGGCCCGAGTTGGTTTAGGGAAAAGGAAATAAGCTTTCTTTTTACTGGAGTTTAAGTTTGATCAAATTTGAAATGGTTTCAAATTTGAATAGGAGACAAAATTGATTTAGCACACAAAATAAAACTCCCAAAATGCATATGATGGTTTTCATGATAAGCTTTCTTTTTACTGGAGTTTAAGTTTGATCAAATTTGAAATGGTTTCAAATTTGAATAGGAGACAAAATTGATTTAGCACACAAAATAAAACTCCCAAAATGCATATGATGGTTTTCATGCAGGTTTTCAAATTGAAAATTTAAAATTCAAGGTGAGTTAGCTTAGAGTTAAATCAAACAATTATTTAGTTTGTTGCAAATTTGAAAGCTCAAACTTTTAGTGAATTTTAAATGAGAAGAAAACACTTGAGCACAAGTTTAATTATTTAGGAAATTTCATATTCCAACTATATTTGAATTATTTTAGTGAATTTTGTTTTGAAAATTCATGGCAAGGTAAGAGTTGGACAAAAATTTAAATTTGGAGTGATTTTTTTATTCCTTTTTATTTGCTTTGAAATTTTGGGGTGTTACAGTGAGATGCCGGGCCGGTGAAGAGGGGAAAGAGGGGGAAGCGGCCCAAAAGAAAAAGAAAAGGTTTCTATTTTTCTGGATTCAAGGTTTGGATACAAATTTGAATGAATTTCAAATTTGCAAAAGGACAAAGGTCAACAAAACACGTAAATAAAAACAGGAAAAATCCAAATATGCACATGGTGGTGTTTGATGCACATTTAAAAATTCGAAAATTCAAATTTGGGGTGAATTTGCTGCACTACTTTGGTTGAATTTGTTTTAATTTGAAAATTTTCAAATTTTTAGTGATTTTTAAATATGGGCAAAATACAAGGTGTTACATCGTTGTATGCTCTCTCGTACTGCCGAATGGCATCAACCACCCGACCAGCCACACTTGGAGCTGACATAGTTTTGTGCTCTTCCGCTCTTTCCAAATTTGCCACCAAAATGAAAACAGGATACCTGCATGTTTATTCTTTACCTTCTTGGAGCCAGAGGCCACTGATCGTCTGAAACATTGTTCCACACCCTCATGCCATTGTGAGGTGCTTGCAGTTGTAGAATATGAGCGACATGGCTCCAAACCATTTTGGTGAACATGCATTGGGTCAAGAGGTGCTGTGTCGTTTCCAGTTCCCCATTGCAGAGGGCACAATGCGGTTCATGCTGCCAATTCTTCTTAGCCAAGTTGTCAGCCGTTAGCACTTTATTATGCAGCGCAAGCCATGCCAAAAATCTGCATTTACATTCTGTTCTGGCACCCCAAAGTCTTGCCGTTGGGAAAGGCTGCATGGGACCCATGAATTGGACGTCAAAAGTAGAGGCTGCACTGTATTTACCATCCCTTGTCCATCGCCATACAATTTGATCCTTTTGATCCGTCAGTGACACATCCCTCAAACGCATAAAAAGCAGAGTGAATTCCTGCAACAGATCTTCAGTAGCAATGCTTTTGAGGTTCTTTATCCAGTTAAAATTTGTCAGCTCTTTATTGACAGTTCGAAACTTGTATCTAGCCTGTAAGTACAGGTTTGGCGCTAAGTCCTTTGGCGCTGCACCGTCTAAACCATTCTGCACCGTCTAACCCTTTGTTACTGTGGCCACAATTGTTTTGTATGAACAAAAAACCTTAACTGTTCTGCCAGCTCTTATAATCACCAGTAACTACTAGCGCGGTGCCCAACAGCTGCTAGTACATACGTGATCACATGCTTCTGGTTCTGCTGCCATTAAAATTAAAACAAGGGAAAAGGCTTTGGCGAAACTACATGTTGCTTAGGGGGTGCGGCTGCACCCACAAAAAATCAAAGATTAAGTGATTCTTCTCTCATTTTTTCCATATATGCACCCCTAAGGAACAAAATCATGCATCTACAAGGAGAAAAATCTCAATAAAACAACAGCAAACAAACTGATAAGTCAAGATTGCACCCCTCTCTATTTTCCTCTAGGTTCGCCACTGGAAAAGTGTGACACCCCGTGTCACTGAATTCGCATGAGCTCACCTTGAACTGAACAAAAGCCAAACAGAAGCCAAATTCAAAATTCGAAATTCAAAATTTAAACAATGGTCAAATCCAAGCTTCTGAAGGAACTCAAATTTTTGCATAACAACTTGAGCCAACAAAAATACCAATAGGTAGCCCTGCTGAAATAAGATTTTTGGAGAATTTTTGGTGATTTGTGAAATTCATCTGATGCCCCAATAAAATCCCCAAAGTTTCAAAAGTGCTCCACTTTGACCGGCTGCCATTTGAAATTCCTTTGGATTCCAGATATGCATGTTGGTCAGATGGTAGAACTTTTCAAGAGCTTTGCAATGATACCAAATTTGTGAATTTTGGAGCTCATTTGCTACTTCAAATGATGTGCACAAAATTGGGCGAATTTCGGAGTTTGAATAATTCGCGAAAAAGAAAGATGCGCCCGGACCCACCTGTCACCCTCCCGTATCTCACTGCGCACGGAGGAACTTTACCTCCACGTCGCCGACGACGAATGGCAGCATTGTGCAGTGCCGGGCCCGCGTCCTCGGCGCTCCTTAGCGTCAAAATGGCGCCCGCGCCCTCGCCGCTCCCTCCCACTCTCATTTTTCATCGCTCCCGGCCCTCTCCAACCCTAGCTGCCACTTCCTCCCGCCATCGCCAAGCAGGAGCTCGAGCTCGCCGTCGTCCGTGTTGCTGCTGGTCTCCTGCGAGTGCAAGCAACTCAGCGTGGGAGCAAGAGGATGGGCTAGCTTCTCCGGGTTCCTGTTTCCTTCCCAGCGCAGCCGAGCTCGTGGGCACGCAGTTCTCGCCAAGACCGGCGATGGGGTAGCTCCGCCGTGCCGTGGTCGATTCCTCTCTCCCTGGTGAGTGCTGTGCCTATTCTTCGCTTCGGGGTTTGCATTCCTTGGTCGCGCACTGTTTGAGCTCTCCTTTGTGCTCTCTCACAGCTCAGCTCGCCGGGAATCAAGTTTTCCACCTTCCGCCGCCGGTCTTCTTCTCCGCGCGACCCCTGCGGCGAGCACCACTCTCCGGCCATCCTCATCGTCAACCGGTTGCTTCCCGAGGTGCACGTCATCTCCGTGAAGCCGAAGCACCGTCACGTGCATCTCCTCGACTGCTCCGGCGACCCCCTCGACTTCGCCGGACTTCCGCCATCCGCCGCCTCTCGTTGCTGAGCATCTTCCGGCCATCTTCACCCGCTCCCTCTCGTCGAGGTGAAACCTCCGTCCCTCGCTCTCCTTTCCCATCCAAACCGCGCGTCAAATGGTCGCCGGGAACCCTACTCCAGAGATGCGCCGCCGCCCTCTGGCGAGCTGGCGCCGTGCGAGCCCCGGCCGGATTTGGTGTGGCACACCTGGATCCGGTGTACCACGTTCATGTGGTCGCGAGTGGGGCTCACGCCTTATTGGCGGGATCCTGTCCAGTGCGGCTCAGATTCTGGGGTCGCCTTTGTGGCCCGGATCTGATTGGTCCGCCTAATTTCAAACCCTTTTCGAATATCTGTAAACAGCCAGAAATTGTCTTAAGCTTGTAAATTGCATAATAAATCGTATAAACCTCAGATAAATATGAAACCAATTTTGCTGGATTCCTTGTAACATGCTATGTCCAATGAAAATGTCAAATCACATAATGCACATTCTTTGTTTTCTGTATAAATGCATTTAAGCAAATCTTGCTTAATTCATAAATCCTGAAATCTTGCATGCTTGTTAATATGATAATAACCTACTTACAGAACATTTTTCCCACTGTCATATGGTATCTAATAATTTTATTATGATTTAAATCTTTCCCTGCATTATACAAATTTTTACAATTAATCAGTAAAGCAATAAATCTTCAAACTCCCCATAAATTACTTCCAGTGGTGAATTTCATTAGAAAAATACCACCGAATATAAATTAATTTTCGAAATCAATTTATTTATTTAATCAACTCAAGTTGATTAAATGGTTAACTTAATTGAAGGTCAATGAAGAAAATACTTCAAACGAAAATAATTAAACAAGTTAAGTCATTTGCACTTACAGTGTAAATGACTGTCCTATCAAGTAATTAAATTTCTAAATTGCATCATATTATTGCATCTAACTTGCATTATTTTATCCTTGTCATAACGTGTAGTTACAGAGACGACTCGGAGCCGCTCGACTTCCAACTGCCGGAGAAGCAGGCCCAGGAGGTGCAGGAGGAGCAGCCGCAGCAGGACACTGACCCCGCTGACCCAATTAGCTACACTCATGAGCCAGGCAAGCTCCGGTGCATGCCTCCCTATTTAGGATTTTACTTTCGTACTTGATTGGGGCTAGTAATTGATTGTGCATTAGGTTTATTAGGAGTTGATGTGAAACCTTAGAACTGCATTAGGACTACCCTTCTATATTCTACCTTGTGTCCTATTTTTGTAGATGTGGTCTAGGTTACGTTAGAACTTGCTAGGCTTAGTGGATAGCGGACGGTAGAAGTCGAGTGGTAGGTCCCACTCGCATTATAGGAATCACCCTGGATTGTACTAGATGGATTTAGGACTTGTTGAGACCGGATGAGGGATTGTTTGTATAGGATGGTTCGAGAAGGCTGGGCCTTTACGGTGGTAGCCCCGTCTGTGTCGGTTAAGGACCGTCCGTTGTTGGCCCTGTTGAGCAAGTTCGAACGTACTGATCACATGCTAGTGTTTTTATGAGCCTAGTAAACTTAGTAGCTCAAGTTGCCCTAGTATGCGGTGGAAGTCTGCTCTTTCTATCATGGTATTTGGGAGAGAAAGGATGCTTCCCAATTGGGGCGTACGTCTGGGACAGGGACCGTGCGGGAAGGCCTTTCTCGGGAGCAGTTGGATCCGGCCTAGCTCTAGGGGGACCCTTGCGAACGGTTGCCGCATGCGACTTTACGCGTGTGTGGCGTGTGGTCAGGTTTTCTCCTGCAGGATGTACATCGATGCCGCCGCTCTCGGACATGAGCACCCCCTTGCTCACTGAGTCGCATCGTAGTGTGATATGATTGATGATGTTGATGCTAGTCTATTACATTATTGTTATTTACATATGTTGCTATATATCCTGTCACTGTTTTTCTGGTTAAGTACTTAAGTTGAAATAAAATTTGAAATTAAGGATCAAGTAATTAGTGTAGCTTATGCTATCGCGTCAGCCACCCCTTGTAGCCTTTGCATATTAGGAGTCGGCTGTAGTTAGCCACGTTGACGGGTAAGACTTGCTGAGTATTAGTTGCTTAGGGTTTGGCTCTCTATGTTTTTGTGCAGGTAGCACCTTTATCCCTGACTCTATGGGTGGAGGTGGACAGTGGGATGGTCAGTTTCCCTTTGGTTGAACAACCCACTGGGAGACCGAGGAGTGATCTCCTCTCGAGTTCATATCTTCATAGCTTTGGATGCGAATTCCTATGTATCGTGAGCTCGTGTGCTTGCAGTTTTTTTTACCTTTGGACTTGTATTTGTATCGTTTCAACTTCCGTTGTGCGACTCTATGTTTTAATTGGATTAATGTAACTACTTAAAGACTTAATTTGTGCTTTTTATATGTTGTACTGTTGCGTCTGTTCATCAGCGCGTACCGACTCGATCCTGTGAAAAGCGGAAACGCTTCAGCTGGTATCAGAGCCGTGTTGGGACAGTACATCATATAAACGGCCTATTTTCGAAAAGCTAACCACGTTGCGAGTAGAGAACGAAAAGCCCATTATAATGATGTTAGAGTATTCAGGTGGTAATAGGAGTTGATTGTTATTTTTCTGTAACGACGCACCGACGCCCAGGTAAGAAGGTAAGGATCATGTATGGCTCCGTGGATATGGTATTTCTGGCATGAACCATTGAGTTCATGGGTGACACTGATATTCTGGCTTGAACCATCGAGTTCATGAGATGATGTGGATTGAGCCATGCATTTATTTTCTGCAGAGTTACGTCACCTGTGTAGGTTCTTTGAGGTGACGCTGTGTGGTTTTCTGCAGATACACTAACTCGCGCGTAGATCGTGTAGAAACGTTTGTGAGTGCAACTTAGTTACCACCACTGTCTACGGCCTGCTATACTTGGGCATCTTTTTATTTTGTGAGGACGTGCAGGACGAGCATGCATTGCATACTCATTTAAAACACTTCCACGAATCTCAGATCAACCAGAAATTTTAGACTGACAAGATAAATTCAATAATTCATAACTCCAAAACCGCTTGAGCAAATTCGATGAAACAAGACTTTCTGGAAATCTTATAACCTGAACTAAAACTTTGTTTCAGATTTGCCCTTTTGATTCTATCAGTATTCCCTCCAAATCGGTCGACCAAGTGAAACTAAAATTCAGCTTCGACCAGTTTTTCCAGAATCTGTCTGCCATTTTCAAAATTCAATATCTCCAGTTCTACTGAACTGTTTCAGGCATTTGAGTTCTCGTTGGAAAGATCTCGAAGTTATCTACAAGTTTTGTGTTCTGAGTTTTCTCGTTTGACGCATCCAGGAGTACCAGTTCTTGTTTTAGTGTCTGCTGTTCTTGGTGAGCCAGATTTTCCGCGTTACAGTTTTTCGATGCTTTACTTGTGGGCTGTGTGTAGCTTTTGCTACTATTGTACAGCAGCCTGACCATGTTATATTCTTTCTTAGCATGGTTATTTTGTTCCTTTGAAGAGATTGTGACGTTTTCTATATCTTTTCCGCAGATGGCTGACTTGGACGACTACCCGCACGTCCAGCTTGGGGAGAACGGTGCACTGCACACGGATGGTCTTTACCACGCCGGTTTTCCCTCGCTGTTCTGGGCAGAGTTCTAGCGTCTTGGCTACACCGACCCTCCGCGTTATCGTGGACAGCCCAGTCAGGTGTACGAACTTCCACGCTTCTCTATGTGGGTGGATGTTCCCCCGCACCCACAGCGGCCCTCGTGGTCGCACTTCGCGCTTCAGGGCTTTGGTCAGGACTTTGACGAGACCCTGAACTGTGTTGCTCTCCAGGCGATGGTGAAGTTCTGTGAGATGCACGTTGCTGATCTTGACGACACACCACTGAGCTTGTTTCCAGTCAGCACCACGGGTCACCCTTAGTACAGGAGACGTCTCAGGATGGTTGACAGCGGCCGACTGAATCTCACACCGACGCAGCTACCTTCTATGGCTCGACACCTGTCCGAGCTGTACAGAGTTAGTGGCTTCCGACCGTGCAGGCGTAAGGACCTTGGGCCATGTGGTGACGTTGTCTGAGACAGTGGACGCACGGGACACCAGGATTGCACAGCTGGAGCACGCTTTGACCCTTACTGCCGCCCAGCGTGACCAGTTTGCTGACCAGCTTGCACACCGTGACGCCCAGCTTGCGCACCGTGACGGCCAGGTTACAGACCTGATGGGACAGCTGGCAGCCGCGCTAGCCCACGGGGCGCAGTTTCAGGAGGACTTACAGATCGCCCAGCACCAGATCATGGGACTTCAGGAGCAGGTTGCAGCAGCAGTTGTGGTGCCCCCGGAGGAGGAGGAGGCCGTGTCTGAGATGAGCGTTGAGCTGTTACCTTCCGAGCTCTTGGACACCGCTTCCCACCGTGGGGGTGCAGCAGAGGTCGTTGCTCGAGTGCAGGACGCGCCCTTGGTTGTCTTTGTGTCACTAGACCACTGGCCCACACTACAGGCCCGACTGAGGCGCGTTGGATGCGACGTGGACAGCGCGACGCGCTACCACTTCCAGCCTGCTAGGGGCGCATGAGCACCGTAGTTGTTTCGACAGATCCTTAGTTAGCTTGATCTAGGAGCATCATAATAGTTGGTCAGGTGTCGCAATATTTTGTTGGATGTCACCACTGTTCTGTATGCATGATTGGGTTGTACCGTGAAACTATGTAATGAATGCTCTGTAAGACTTGATTAATGTTTATGGATGGATCTGTCAGTTTAATTATTTGGATCTGAGTTGCTGTTATTTCTGTCTGTGCATGTCAACTTTAAATTTCTGCCTTGTGATAATGTTGTATCCTGGAGGTAATAGTGATAATGTTTACTTGGTAGAATGCCGCCACGTCACCAGCCACAATAGCCACCCCCGCCGCCTAAGCGCACTCTGGCTGAGGTGATGGCCAACCAAACGGATCTGCTCAGGGCTATCGCTCAGTAGGGTGGCAATCTTCGGGGTCCACAGCCAGGCTGCACCTACGCAGACTTCTTAGCCACTCACCCGCCTGTCTTCTCCGGGTCCACTGACCCAATGGAGGCGAAATCTTGGCTGCGCACTGTGGAGTCCAAGTTTGGGCTCCTTCCTGCCTGCACAGAGGTGCAGAAGACACTGTTCGCAGCGCAGCAGCTTCAGGGGTCGACTGGAGGATGGTGGGCAGCTCACCTTGCCACTCTTCCGGCCGGTCAGCAGGTGCCATGGGCACAGTTCAGGGAGGCTTTTCGCTCGTTCCACATTCCGTCTGGCATTATGCAGCGGAAGCTCAGGGAGTTCCTGGACCTCAGGCAGGGAGGTAGGAATATGTTCGACTACGCACAGGTGTTCAACCACCTTGCTCAGTTTGCTCCAGACCAGGTGGACACGCCCGCCAAGTGAAAGGCGTGTTTCTTGAGAGGCTTGTCTACCAAGCTCCAGTCCCGGCTTGTCCTGAACACCGGTGGTACCTTCGACAAGCTTGTCAGTGCAGCTATAGTGATGGAGGATGCCATCAGGGCCCACTAGGACGACAAGAGGAAAAGAAAGGCTGTGGCAGCACCGCCTGGTAGGCCACATCTTGTGTATACCGCCCCTAGTGGACAGCGGTACCTTGCACCTCCACAGTACCAGCGACCGCCCCAGCAGCAGGAGCAGTTTGCCCAGAGGCAGCCACAGCAGCACTAGCGTCAGCAGCAGCAGCAGGCAGGCAGAGGCGTTCCAGAATTTGAAGAAGCTGCTCACTACCGCTCTAGTTTTAGCTCAGCCTGATATCACCAAGCCCTTTGATGTGTATTGTGATGCTTCTGGTACCGGTCTTGGTTGTGTGCTGATGCAGGATAGCAGGGTGATTGCTTATGTCTCTCGGCAGCTTAAGCGACATGAAGAGCATTACCCCACCCATGATCTTGAGCTTGCAGCTGTTGTACTTGCTTTGAAAGTATGACGGCATTATCTGTTGGGAAATCTGGTGCATATCTACACAGATCACAAGAGCCTCAAGTACATATTCACACAGTCAGATCTGAACATGCGTCAGAGGAGATGGTTAGAGCTGATCAAGGACTATAATTTGGAGATTCACTACCACCCAGGGAAGGCTAATGTGGTTGCTGATGCTTTGAGTTGCAAGGCTCATTGCAATAACCTCATCGCTACTCCTTATGAAGAGGCGGAGCCCAGTCTTCGAGTGTATGCTTATGGCTCCTTGGCCAATATATCACTTGTTCCGACCTTGCGTGATGAGATTGTGGCAGCACATAAGAAGGATGAGAAAGTGGGTCACCTCAAGAGAAGACTCAAGCTCGGGGAAGCTAGGGTCCAGTGTTTCAGAGAGGATAAGGATGGAGTGCTGTGGTTCGAGAACAGATTGGTGGTTCCTAAGGACTTTGAATTGTGCAAGAAGATTTTTGATGAGGCGCACAAGACCAAGTATTCTATCCACCCTGGCAGCAATAAGATGTACCAGGACTTGAGGAGTCGCTTCTGGTGGACCCGCATGAAGCGGGAGGTCAATCAGTATGTTTCTGAGTGTGACACTTGCAGAAGGGTCAAGGTAGAATATGTTAAGCCTGCAGATTTACTTCAGCCTTTGAGTGTTCCTGCTTGGAAGTGGGAGGATATTAGCATGGATTTCATTGTTGGCTTACCTCTCACATCATAGAAGCATGACTCTATTTGGGTGGTTGTCGATCGACTGACCAAGTCTGCTCACTTCATTCCAGTGAAGATAGGGTATACTGTGAAGAAGTATGCTGAGTTGTACATCGCCCGCATTCTCTGCCTGCATGGAGTGCCCAAGACTATCATTTCTGATCGGGGACCTCAGTTTGTTTCTCATTTCTGGGAGCAGCTTCATACTTCTTTGGGCACCACCTTGATACGCAGTGCAGCTTATCACCCTCAGACAGATGGCCAGACAGAGAGGGTGAATCAGATTCTATAGGATATGCTTTGTGCCTGCGTGATACACCATGGCAAGTGTTGGGATGAGAGCTTACCCCTGGCAGAGTTCTCATACAACAACAGTTATCAGGAGAGTATCAAGATGGCACCGTTTGAGGCTTTGTATGGACGTCGTTGTCGGACTCCCCTTAATTGGGTAGAGGCCGGCGAGAGAGTCATCTTCAAGTCAAAGCCAGTAGCTGCAGCAGAGGAGACCGTTGAGACTAATGAGAGGGTCATTCCCACACCAGATTTAGTGGCAACTGCAGAGGAGACTGTTTGCCGCATTCAGTCTAACTTGAGGGCAGCCAAGTCTTGACAGAAGAGCTATGCTAATAGAAGACGCCAACCGTTGGTGTTTGCAGTTGGCGACCACGTATACCTTCGTGTCTCTCCCATGAAGGGTGTACGTCGGTTTGGTGTCAGAGGGAAGCTAGCACCCCGATACGTTGGACCGTTCCGGATATCTGAGAGGTGTGGACCCGTTGCTTATAGATTGGAGTTGCCCTCCAACCTCTCCGGTGTTCACAATGAGTTCCATGTATCGCAGTTGAAGAAATGCTTGAAGGTTCCTACAGACAGAGTGGTCACTGGCAGCTTGAGCCAGAGTTGACCTACCCCGAGCAGAAGGACCGAGTCACCAGAAAGAGCACTATCCGATTCTATAAGGTGCAATGGAGCAACCACTCAGAGGCCGAGGCCACGTGGGAGACCGCGGAGTTTTTGGACTCCCATTTTCCCGGTTTTCTACCTCCGAGGTGCGTTATTTTAGCTGTTCCATTTTTGCATCTTATTCGTCGCTCTTTCGCCCTTTGTTTTTCCTCCTTTCTCTTTAATCTCGGGACAAGATTCTTTTAAGGGGGGAGGGCTGTGACACCCCATGTCACTGAATTCGCATGAGCTCACCTTGAACTGAACAAAAGCCAAACTGAAGCCAAATTCAAAATTCGAAATTCAAAATTTAAACAATGGTCAAATCCAAGCTTCTGAACAAACTCAAATTTTTGCATAACAACTTGAGCCAACAAAAATACCAATAGGTATCCCTGCTGAAATAAGATTTTTGGAGAATTTTTGGTGATTTTTGAAATTCATCTGATGCCCCAATAAAATCCCCAAAGTTTCAAAAGTGCTCCACTTTGACCGGCTGCCATTTGAAATTCCTTTGGATTCCAGATGTGCATGTCGGTCAGATGGTAGAACTTTTCAAGAGCTTTGCAACGATACCAAATTTCTGAATTTTGGAGCTCATTTGCTACTTCAAATGATGTGCACAAAATTGGGAAAATTTCGGAGTTTGAATAATTCGTGAAAAAGAAAGATGCGCCCGGACCCACCTGTCACGCTCCCGTATCTCACTGCGCACGGAGGAACTTTACCTCCAGATCGCCGAAGACGAACGGCAGCATTGTGCGGTGCCGAGCCCGCGTCCTCGGCGCTCCTCAGCGTCAAAATGGCGCCCGCGCCCTCGCCGCTCCCTCCCACTCTCATTTTTCATCGCTCCCGGCCCTCTCCAACCCTAGCCGCCACTTCCTCCCGCCATTGCCAAGCAGGAGCTCGAGCTCGCCACCGTCCGTGTTGCTGCTGGTCTCCTGCGAGTGCAAGCAGCTCAGCGTGGGAGCAAGAGGATGGGCTAGCTTCTCCGGGTTCCTGTTTCCTTCCCTGCGCAGCCGAGCTTGTGGGCACGCAGTTCTCGCCAAGACCGGCCATGGGGTAGCTCCGCCGCGCCGTGGTCGATTCCTCTCTCCCTAGTGAGTGCTGTGCCAATTCTTCGCTTCGGGGTTTGCATGCCTTGGTCGCGCACTGTTTGAGCTCTCCTTTGTGCTCTCTCACAGCTCAGCTCGCTGGGAATCAAGTTTTCCCCCTTCCGCCGCCGGTCTTCTTCTCCGCGCGACCCCTACGGCGAGCACCACTCTCCAACCATCCTCGTCGTCAACCGGTTGCTTCCCGAGGTGCACGTCATCTCCGTGAAGCCGAAGCACCGTCACGTGCATCTCCTCGGCTGCTCCGGCGACCCCTCGACTTCGCCGGACTTCCGCCATCCGCCGCCTCTCGTCGCCGAGCATCTTCCGGCCATCTTCACCCGCTCCCGCTCCTCGAGGTGAAACCTTCGTCCCTCGCTCTCCTTTCCCATCCAAACCGCGTGTCAAATGGTCACCGGGAAGCCTACTCCGGCGATGCGCCGCCGCCCTCCGGCGAGCTGGCGCCGTGCGAGCCCCGGCCGGATCTGGTGTGGCACCCCTAGATCCGGTGTACCACGTGCATGTGGTCGCGCGTGTGGCTCACGCCTTATTGGCGGGATCCTGTGTGGCGCACGGTAGATCCAGTGCGGCTCAGATTCTGTGGTCGCCTTTGTGGCCCGGATCTGATTGGTCCGCCTAATTTCAAACCCTTTTCGAATATCTGTAAACCGCCAAAAATTGTCTTAAGCTTGTAAATTGCATAATAAATCGTATAAACCTCAGATAAATATGAAACCAATTTTGTTGGATTCCTTGTAACATGCTCTGTCCAATTAAAATGTCAAATCACATAATGCGCATTCTTTGTTTTCTGTATAAATGCATTTAAGCAGATCTTGTTTAATTCATAACAAATTTTCTGTTGCTCCATAAATCCTGAAATCTTGCATGCTTGTTAATATGATAATAACCTACTTACAGAACATTTTTTCCACTGTCATATGGTATCTAATAATTTTATTATTATTTAAATCTTTCTCCGCATTATACAAATTATTACAATTAATCTGTAAAGCAATAAATAATCAAACTTCCCCATAAATTACTTCCAGTGGTGAGTTTCACCAGAAAAATGCCACTGGACATAATCAACTCGAGTTGATGAAATGGTTGACTTAATTGAAGGTCAATGATGGAAATACTTCAAACGAAAATAATTAAACAAGTTAAGTCATTTGCACTTACAGTGTAAATGACTGTCCTATAAAGTAATTAAATTTCAAAATTGTATCATATTATTGCATCTAACTTGCATTATTTTATCCTTGTCATAACGTGTAGTTACAGAGACGACTCCGGAGCCGCTCGACTTCTAGCTGCCGGAGGAGGAGGCCCAGGAGGTGCAGGAGGAGCAGCCACAGCAGGACACTGACACCGCTGACCCAGTTAGCTACACTCCTGAGCCAGGCAAGCTCCGGTGCATGCCTCCCTATTTAGGATTTTACTTTCGTACTTGATTGGTGCTAGTAATTGATTGTGCATTAGGTTTATTAGGAGTTGATGTGAAACCTTAGAACTGCATTAGGACTACCCTTCCATATTCTACCTTGTGTCCTATTTTTGTAGATGTGGTCTAGGTTACGTTAGAACTTGCCAGGCTTAGTGGATAGCGGACGGTAGAAGTCGAGTGGTAGGTCCCACTCGCATTATAGGAATCACCCTGGATTGTACTAGATGGATTTAGGACTTGTTGAGACCGGATGAGGGATTGTTTGTATAGGATGGTTCGAGAAGGCTGGGCCTTTACGGTGGTAGCCCCGTCTGTGTCGGTTAAGGACCGTCCGTTGTTGGCCCTGTTGAGCAAGTTCGAACGTACTGATCACATGCTAGTGTTTTTATGAGCCTAGTAAACTTAGTAGCTTGAGTTGCCCTAGTGTGCGGTGGAAGCCTGCTCTTTCTATCATGGTATTCGGGAGAGAAAAGATGCTTCCCAATCGGGGCGTACGTCTGGGACAGGGACCGTGCGGGAAGGCCTTTCTCGGGAGGAGTTGGATCCGGCCTAGCTCTAGGGGGACCCTTGCGAACGGTTGCCGCATGCGACTTTACGCGTATGTGGCGTGTGGTCAGGTTTTCTGCTGCAGGATGTATATCGATGCCGCCGCTCTCGGACATGAGCACCCCCCTGCTCACTGAGTCGCATCATAGTGTGATATGATTGATGATGTTGATGCTAGTCTATTACATTATTGTTATTTACATATGTTGCTATATATCCTGTCACCATTGATGTATTGTTACTTATATCTGTTCTAATTATAGAAACATTGTTTCACTGGTTAAGTACTTAACTTGAAATAAAACTTGAAATTAAGGATCAAGTAATTAGTGCAGCTTATGCTGTCGTGTCAGCCACCCCTTGTAGCCTTTGCATATTAGGAGTCGGCTGTAGTTAGCCACGTTGACGGGTAAGACTTGCTGAGTATTAGTTGCTCAGGGTTTGGCTCTCTATGTTTTTGTGCAGGTAGCACCTTTATCCCTGACTCTATGGGTGGAGGTGGACAGTGAGATGGCCAGCTTCTCTTTGGTTGGACAGCCCACTGGGAGACCGAGGAGTGATCTCCTCTCGAGTTCGCATCTTCATGGCTTTAGATGGGAATTCCTTTGTATCTTGAGAGCGTGTGCTTGTAGTTTTTCTACCTATGGACTTGTATTTGTATCGTTTCAACTTCCGCTGTGCGACTCTATGTTTTAATTGGATTAGTGTAACCACTTAAAGACTTAATTTGTGCTTTTTATATGTTGTACTGTTGCGTCTGTTCATCAACGCGTACCGACTCGATCCTGTGAAAAGCGGAAATGCTTCAAAAAGGCCAATGGAGACATCATCAAATGGTACAACATTTAGCTTGGATTATAATATACCTCTTAGACAAGATAAATAGGAACAAGCTAATAGCATATCCAACCATTCCCAATCTAAGCTCCCTAAAACTAAATTTAGGGAACATATCATAAAACTACCCCTCCAACCACTCCCAATATCTACTTCTTAAATTTACCAACTCCCAAAAAAAATTCTATTTTGGTTGTTACATTTAGCTCATGTTTAGCAACTCCCAATCCTGAAATTCTTCCATATAGTGACGTTAGAACCCACAAAATAAATTGATATAGATTTTTTTAGATAATGGGAAAAATAAAATACACCCAGCCTTGGCTCTCAATGAAGCTACGGCCTCTTGGCCTTGACTTCAAGGAAAGTTACAGCCCCGAAAGACTCGGCACGCAACAGTAGTGCCAAACGACACACTGATGGAAAAAACGCTACAAAAGAAAAAAAAAAAGAGAAGTCTCCATGTTGCAGCATCTATTGTCTTCCAGAGCGGCCATATGAGTACGGTCTACTCCCTCAGGTACCTTCTTCCACCATAGGAACACAACGGTACTGGAGCATTTGCCAATCCAAGGACGAACCACATCGGACGATTGAAGCGAAGACCACCCGAACCACATCACTGACGAAGTGAATCCTCAATCACCTTGAAAGAGATGATAAGATGATTTTACTAACGGCATCATACGCCGATAGCTGCTGCTGGAGATGGCAAACCTGATGCACAGTGAAACAACCATAGCCACATCCAAGTCCACAACCATAAGAGAACTCCAAGATGACGCCTCCAAGAAGGTTACGACGTTAAAAACGACGCCGTCATCTGCCCCAACTAGAGCTAGGTTTGCACCTGGAGAATTCCCCTAGAGTTGAGGAGAGCGGGGTTCCATGATGAAGCCTTCAAGAAGGAATGCGGCGCTCGACCGCGTCACCATCATCGAATCTTTCGACCAGAACCAATTGCCAAATGGAGGAATCGCTGGAACGTCGTCGCCGCACCAAGGCAACAGGCCACAGACGCGGAGCATGGCGACTCAGCCCCATCCATTGCAATCGCAGCTTCTTGTAAATCAACCGCCATCAGTTCTGCAGAGGATGGCGCATGGGAGGACCAATCAACGACATGGGCGAAATCCACCAACGAGGCAACCACGCCGCCCTTTGATCCGGAGGTGACAGCGAGATGAGGACTGCCATCGCAACCCCAAAGCGACCACGCCGCCCTCAGGACGCACAAGGGAGACGAGCTGCCCCCTTTTGCACCCAAGGAGAACTGGGATGCCGCCGCCGCCACGAAGACAAGAGCCGGATCGAGATCTGCCGCCGTCGTTCCACGCCTCCGTGCCACCCACGGATCCGCGCGTGCGAGAAGAGACCACCAGCCATGGCTAGCCAGTCATCTTCCTCAACACGTGAGATCAGACGAGGGGAAGGGAAGGAACGAACGAAACCGAAGACCCCGCCGCCGCCGTCCTTGCCGCTGTGCGGGTTGTCCCGTCAGCCGGCTCCGGCGGCGGCCAGGTGAGGGAGGTGGAAGAGGGTGGAAGAGTGGCGGCGGCGGGAGTCGCCGCCCGTGTCGCCAGGGAGAGGCGACGCGGGGGGCTAGGTTTTTTTTATTCTCTAATCGCTAGTACCTGTTTCCTCTCGCGGTGTGAGCTAATTTTGGTAACCATATTTTGGGAACGGTTGGACCGTTGGAGAACACAATTCTTTTTACTCCCTATATCTGTTTAGAAACTCCCTAAACCAGTGTTTTGAGATTATTTTTTTTACATAATAGTTGGAGATGCTCTAAGAATTATTTATTTGTCTTAGAAAAGGGGGAAATAACTAATAATTAAATAAACGACTGAATTCTACTCCTCGAAGGCCCAGGCGTTCTCCTTGCGAATCTTCTCCACGTCCTCCGGCCTGAAGTCGTTCTCGATCTTGAACGTCGCCTGATCTGCTCCGGCGTCTTGCCCTTCATCAAGTCGGCAACCTTCTGGGCAGCGACGTCCAGCAGCCCCTCGATATTGAGGTAGTTAGCGGCCATCAGGAGAATGTACAGCATAGTAAGATCGACGTCGATGAACTCCTTGTCGTATCTTTTCAGATCTTCTGTTGTATTCGCGTACCAGTACGACGCGTCCACCGGGGCACAGAAGCTGCCGCCGTCTGGCTCGGAATTCGCGGAGGAGGCACCAATAACTAGTCCTGGGACTTGGGCCGGGCCAAATACGGGTGGGCCGCGGCCCGACCATTTGGCACGGCACGTGGCACGGCCCGGCCCGATGAGGTTTCGTGCCGTGCCGGCCCGGCCCGAGCCGACGGGCCGTGCCGTGCCGGGTTTTTGCCACATCGGGCGGCACGGCACGACACTGTTACATGGGCTGTGCTCGGGCCGGCACGGCCCGAAAACGGCACGGCGGCCCGGATTTGGCCCGGCAGTGTGTTCTTGTCAATTTCTTTAACCAACGTTCTTTTTGTTATTTTGATTCATATTTTAAAATACAAACTTGTATAAATTTTGCATATGTGGTCCAAATTTGATGATTCTTTTTTCTATAACCTTTAAAAAATCACCTCTATCATGTGGAATCTTTGTATGCAAACTTCTCTAGTTTAATTTTGTAATGATCAATCATTACACTAGTGGTCACTATTCACCATTATCTTCACTTTTTTGTTAATCTCGAACCAATATGAATTTTTAAGTAATTTTTTGTGTGTACGTACAACTTGTACATATCTACACATAGAATTTTTGTATAATTTTTTTGAAGCATTTATGCCTGTGTAAGTTCGAATTGCTCTTCACTTATCACAAAACCTCATTACTTATATGTTGTTTAGTAAAATTTGAACACACTTTCATGCAAACATTGTTCAAAAAATTCTCCATAAATTGTAGAGGTTGGTGTTGACTTGGAACAGCTCCAAACCAAAATTGAGTTCAAAATCCAATATATTTTTGGAGATATAAAAATGCAAAAACTCACTTTTCTTTTGTTTTTTTTGTTACACTCAAAATATGATGATTCTAGAACTCAAATTTGATATATACATGTAATATAGCTTTCCTAAAGTAGTGTAATTTTTGTGAAAAATTTGAAATTTTTTTATTTATGTAACACTATAAAAAGCATCAATTCAAACAAGAAAAATACACGTTCTCCATGCTGAAAACGTATTTCTGAAATAGGCTGTTAATGAAACCGGGCCGTGCCCGTGCTTGGCACGGCCCGACGACGGCCCGCCGTGCCCCGTGCCGTGCCCGGGCCGCATTTTTGCCATGTCGGGCCGACCGGCACGGCACGACGCGGCCCGACGGGCCGTCACGGCACGGCACGGAACGGCACGAAGCACGACGGGCCCGTGCCGTGCCGGCCCGAGCACGGCCCGAGTCCCAGCACTACCAATAACGGCCTCCGTGCTCGCGGCGTCTGGGGTGGTGGTGGCGGCGTGCTTGTTGCAGTACTCGAGCACCTTGGCTAGGACGCTGCTGGTGACGTTGGGGAGCGGGATGCCGCCGTCGGCGCAGCCGTCCTCGATCATGTTCCTGATGGTCTGCGACTGGCTCGCCGCCTCCTCTGACACCTCGAACCGCTCGTTGTCAGAGCTGACGAGCGCGATCATCGTCGCAATCTTCCCTGCACTGCCGTCGCAATTATTAGTTAAGCAAATTTCACAAAACTACAAATTTTATGGCAATACTATCGCAAAACTACAGATTTAAGTTTCTATTTCACAAAACTACAAATTTTGCACCAGCTGTATCACCAAACCGTGGATTTTAAGTCAACTCTATCACAAAACTACAGATTTTGTGTCAATATGTATTATAAAACTACAGATTTTAGGTGTGTTGCGGTCCACTTATATGTGACAGAGTTGATGTAAAATGTGTAGTTTTGTGATAGAATTGGTGTAAAATCTGTAATTTTGTGAAAGAGAGGCTTAAATATGTAGTTTTGTGATGGTACTGTTATAAAACATGTAGTTTTTTGAAATTTACTCTTCTTAATTACATCATGCACCAACGACGCACTACACTTCTGCACTGCCAAATGGGACTGTGGGACAACAACGCATGGATATTGTCAGCAACTGTATGCCGTAAATGGTATATCCTGCACATCCGTTTAGTATACTCCCACTCCCAAAATATAAGCATATGTGGACTTTTAAAAAAACACGTTTGACCATTCATCTTATTCAAAAATTTATTAAAATATTATTTATGTTGTTGTAACTTAAATTATTATTAGATATATTTTCAATGTAATGTATTTATTTTTCTATTTTCAAAAATAAATTGAATAAAACAAACTGTCAAAGTTGATTGTAGAAAGTCAACAAATGCTTATATTTTGGGATGGAAGGAGTACATATCAGAAATGCGCCTAGCTGTTTTTGATAGTATTGAGGGAACAAAGGAATTACTAACCGCATATCCCGGCAAAACCATCATCAATTGTTTCTTCCACCCTCATTTCTCACATAATAATGTAATGCACATCCTCCTCGTTCTTGTCGTGCCAATTTTGAACACGACTGCATATATATACTAACAACTTGGCGGCAGCTGGTCAGAAGCCGGCATCGCTGAAATCATGGCCGCGACTTGGGCTCACGACCTGCAACGTGTAACTCGAACGCGATGCAACCAAGCTGTCGTGTTTCGGAAGACTAAAAAAAGAGGTGTCCTCCTCGTTTACCTGCTGCTGCAGGCCGGTTGCTAGGCAGATGCATGATGCGTGTGTTTAGTTTGAAAGAAAAGAAAAACGAGTGCGTCTACAAGGATGAGAAAGTGAACGTCTTCAGAGGTCAAAGAACTGTTATTACAGCTCTGGCAAGGACCAAGTGAAGTACAGAACACACAGAAGAAATTCATGCTGCTTATCTGAAAGTCTTCACTGTCCGTGACGGTTTCATGAATCTATCAGTTTGACCTTTTTTCGAGAACGTGCAATGCATGTATTTCATTAAGAAGAAAAAAAGTTTACAGAACACCCCACACCGCCCCGCCAGACCGGCGGGGCGGCCAACACACACCAGTACAAAGAGGACTACTAACGCAAAGAAAGGAAGCTACCGAAGACTATCCCTACGTCTAACACACCGAGCCGAGAAGGACTACTCATAAGACGAAGAAATCCGACCGACGAAGCAAGCCAGCTTGACTCCAAAGCTTTGCTTCATCCGCGATCCGCTGGACCAAGACGGTTGGGGTGACCGCCGTGTTCCTGAAGACCCGGGCGTTCCGCTCATTCCAAATGCGCCAAGCGCCTAGGAAAACCATAGAGTCAAATGAGCGGCGACGCGGTTTGGGCACAAACTTCCGACTATGAAGCCACCAAGCGACAAAAGAGCCATCTGGGGCCGGCGTCAGGCGTTGCAGGTGGGCCCGATGCAACAGGAGGCACCACGTCTCCCTGCTGTAGATGCAGCCTACCAGAAGGTGGTCTAAGGATTCCGGAGACTGAGAGCACAGGGCGCACGGGCCATGGTTAGGTAGACCATGGCGTTGTAGTCCCTCCGAAGTCCAACAACGACCATGAAGTACGAGCCAGATGAAGAACTCGCACTTCATTGGTGCCCGCACCTTCCATAGATGCTTGGCACCCTTCACCGCTGATTGCCCAATGAAGAAGGCGGCGTAGGCAGAGCTGGGCGAGTAGATGCCGGAGGATGACCATTTCCAGATAAAGGTGTCGGCCTGGTCATCTGGTAGGGCAAAGCCAGCTAGGCGATCCCATAAGTCCAGGTATTCGAGAAGTACCTGTATAGTAAGGCGACCACGGATATCCCTAACCCATGTCCGATTGTGTAGGGCCTCGCGGACGGTCCTCGCATTTCGCGCGTGCTTTGGAATGGCGAGGAAGAGGTTAGGGGCAAGCGACTGGATGGAGTGGCCATCTAACCATCGATCCCTCCAGAACAGTGCCGAGCGACCATCTCCGATCTGGACTGTAACCGATGTCTCAAACAAGGAAACCCAGTCTTGCTCGAACGTGCCTGGGAAGGAAGAGCCTAGGCGGCTAGGCTCCGTCCTGTGCATCCACAACCATCTCATCCGAAGGGCCTTTCCAAATAACTTAACGTTCACCAGGCCCAACCCGCCCAGATCAAGAGGGCGGAGGACCTTGTCCCAAGCGCCTAGGCAGTGCCCCCCCCCCCCCCCCCCCGAAATGACCTCCGTGCCCCTCCAAAGGAATGCTCTCTGGAGCTTGTATATCGTCTTAATGACCCATGGAGGGAGCAAAGTAGAGATGGATATGTAGATCGGGATGGCCGACAAGGTGAACTTGGTAAGGATTAAGCGACCTCCACGGTTAAGGAGTCCCGACATCCACGCAGGCAAGCGATCTGCCACTCTATCTATAAGTGGCTGAAGTGCTGCCTTAGGTAACCGCGAGACCGCAAGCGGGATTCCTAGGTATTTACAAGGGAATTCAGCGACCGTGCATGGGAACGAACCCAGAGCGACCTCCATATCACCCTCTAAACAGCGAATCGGTGTCTGGTGGCATTTCTCCAGATTTGTGGCCAGCCCTGAGGCACCTTGGAAACAGAGAAGGATCTCTCTCATGAGATTGAGGTCATTGGCCACCGGGGAGAGGAAGACGACCATGTCATCGGCATAGAGGGAGGCCCGATGAACAATAAGAGGATGGCCTATCAGAGTAAAGAGGGAGCTGGATTCCGCTTTTGGATCATGGCATTGAGGCACTCCATAACCAAGATAAAAAGCATGGGTGACTGGGGGTCTCCCTGTCGGAGACCCCGATGATGGCAAATACGACGACCCTGGCACCATTGAGTAGTATCTTAGTGCTTGCTGTGGACAGCAACACCGAGATCCAATCCCGCCAGCGGTGAGGAAAACCCATGTGTTCCAGCACTTCCAAAAGGAAGGGCCAAGCAACCGAGTCGAAAGCGTGAGAGATGTCCACCTTAAGAAGGACTCTGGACAGCTTCTTTCCATAAAGAAGCTTGGCTGCCCCCTGGACATAGCGGAAGTTGTCATGGATATGGCAACCTTTAATAAAAGCACTTTGGTTTGGCGCCACCATCGAGTTCAAGTGAGGGGCGAGGCGGTTGGCGAGCGCCTTAGAGAACAGCTTGCCAAAACTGTGGATTAGGCTAATTGGCCTATAGTCCTTGACAAGTTTTGCATCCACAATCTATGGCAAAAGCGTAAGGATTGCGCCATTTACAAGATGGAAACTACGAGAGTCCATCTCGGAAAGAGCGCTGAAAGCTCGGAGAATGTCCCCTTTTATGATGGTCCACGCGCGCGGTCTTGTAGAAGAGCCCTGTGAAACCATCCGGGCCCGTATCAGTTTAACCTGGATCAGTATAAAATGATCCTACTGAACAGTCTTGGAAAATTTGGGTTATTGAACGTTCTCCTCTGAACCTGAACCGGCCTCCACTGGGGTTATTGAACGTTCAGTGCAGTAGAAAAAAGGTTGCTCATGAGAAACACAGGGAGTTGAAAATGAGAAGAAAACATGTGTTGCTTGAACCAGCTGTGTGGCATGGCATCAACGATCTCCGAAACAAACACAGAGCAGAAGCAGAAACTTGGAATATTACTTCACCAGCTTGATCGACGACCCCAACAAGAAAACGTTGCAGTCCGAGCCACACTCCCAAACCTGCCAGCCTCGGTGTCTAAGACTGGCCGCAACAATAACCTCTATTTTTCACCTTTTAAAAGAATATTCTACATGTCCTGTAAAAGATTCCACCCTCCAAATTGAATTTTGTTGCAACAAGGAACTGTATCGCCTCCTCCATCCGCTACCCGCCACCGCCTCCCGCACTCCCTGCTCCGGCGCGCCGCCGCCTCCCGCACTGCCCTGCTCCGCCTCGCGCGCGCTCCCGCGCTGCCCAGCTCGACGAGCTCGTCCCAACAGCATGCGAACGCACTACGCCATCGGGCCTCCTTCGTGGCAGTTCTTGTTCCAGTTGCCGGCGGGCCTCCTCCCCTGCTCGCCGGGTGCCGTCGCAGGATCTTGTTCCAGTCGCCGTGGAGTCTTCGCGTGCCAAGCACCTTACCGGTAAGATTCAAACCGATTTTGGCGCTGTGAACCGATTGTGGAGATGAGGCCCAGGCTGATGGTCTGCTGGAGAGCTGCAGCCACCCGAACTCATGTTTGACGACAACATTGCTTGCAGGGTTATTTCAGTGCCAATTAAATGGATAATCGAACTCATGTTTTGCTAAAGAGTCCTGTATTTGAGAGCCAATTAAATCGATAATCGAACTCCTGTTTTGCTGAAATTATTGAATCGATAATAATCATATTTCAGTGCCAATTAAGCATTGCTCAGTTAATAATCGGACTCATGTTTTGCTGAAGAATCCTGTCCCTGTTTCAGTGTCAATAATCCTCATGTTTCAGTGTCAATTAAGAATCGCTCAATCAATATGGCCGAAAGAGAAGCATTTGTGGCAGCACATCACAAGTTGTGTGACCAAGCTTTCCATATCCAGCTTCAAAAGGATCTCATCGAGCACAACTGGATGAGATATTGTTCAACCTAGAACTTTGTAATTTTCATTGTAATTTTCCCTCTTTGAACTTTGTAATTTTCAATGTAATTGTAACATGTATGACAGTATGACAGTTTTCAAAGGAGTATGACAGTATGACAGTTTTCATTTTGAGACATAATTTATTCAGCTTGAAAGGTGAATATTTTAGCTGAATGTATTTCTGGGCATTTCAGAACATGAGAGTTGCAACACTGAATATTCAGAGTTGCAACAATGGTACATTCAGGATACACTAGTGGTCAGGAAACAAAAGTATCCTGAATGTATTTCTCAATTGGGTGCTCCACTAGAATTTCTCCAGGTCAGCTTCTCACGGTTGCAATGAACACCTATTTTTAAGTTCATCTATCCAGAAATGGTTACCAGTGAAATAGCTCGTTTCTCACAAATTTCAGTTAACACTTGTTTCAGTCATTCACCAGTTTTGAAGAATGCCACATGCGGAATGGCATATATTTCAGTCACAAAATGAAACATTAAAAACTATTCTAAAAAAAATGAAACATTAAAAACTGAATATTCGAGGGACCAATATTTGACTCAAATATTTCAGTCACAAAATGTTTCAGGCAATCAAGTACTGAAAGGATCTCATGATCTTTCATGCAAAATGCAGTACTGGAAGGACAATATGTGAACTTATTCAGACATGACAATATGTGACTGTTACAGATAACTAAATTTATGCTACTTCGTATCTGAAGAAACCATGACAGGCAGAGCATGACGACTACTTCACAATGCACCAGGGAGAATGCAATGCGCCTGTTATTCTTTGGAGAGAACATGCACTTTCATTCAGCTGAACAAGAGTGCATTGTGAAGTACTCTGGTTCTGTTTCATAAACACACCTCCAAATTTCAGGTCAATGAGCCACTCTGGTTCTGTTTGTACATCAAATTTGTCAGAGGCACTATGAAAGCACTGATGCATCCTCTTCAAATGAACATCAAAGCTGATCAAATGAAGAGAGAAGATGAGACTGACTACATCGTTTGGATTCACTCAAGCACACAGGCAGAACGTCGAAGGTTCATCCACAGGCAAATCAGCAGGCAAGATTCAATAGCGGCAACAATCAATTCAGTACCAGGCAAATCAAGTAGAAGGCAAATCCGTCATGTTCATCCACAGGCAAGATTCATTCCAGAGCAAAACGAATCAAGAAATCATCTTTCTTGCCACGGCGGCGTCGAGGACCAGGGGGAGGCGGCGTTGACGAAACGGCGAGGCGGACGGGGAAGGCGCGGCGACGAGATGGCGATGCGGCGGCGAGACGGGGACACGGCGAGGCTGCGGCGACACGGCGAGGCGCCGAGGTGGAGGCGAGACGAGGACACGGCAAGGATGCGGCGGGAGGATCTGGCGGACGGGGAGGCCGTCCCCAGATTTGGCGGTCCTCGACGGCGCCCGGGACGATAGCGTCTCCTTTACAGGGTTCTGCTGCAACCGGTTTTTGGTTCCGGGTCAGCTAAATTTAGGGTTCCGGGTCCTTTACAGGGTTCTGTTGCGGTCAGTCTAAGCCCGCCGCGCCACGCCACCGGCGCCTCGTCCACCATCCTGCGGCCACGCGCACGCGCCGCGCGCGCTCATCCTCTCTCCTCGCCGCCACTACTAGTACGCCACGCGCACGTTCCTCCCATTCCATGGCCGGCGCGGCCGGACGGCTCCTCCTGGCCGTCCTCCTCGCGGCGGCCGTGGCCGCCACCGCCACCCCCCGCCCCTTCGCCGCCGGCGCCACCGAGGCCGACACACTGCTGGCCTTCCGCGACACACTGCGCGGGCCGGGAAACGGCCCGCCGCCGGCGCAGCTGATCTATGAACTCGTGGACCTCCACTTCGGGACAGCCCTGCTCCGTCGGCAACAACGGCAACTCGTCGTGGTACGGCGTGAAGTGCCACGTGGACAACGGTAACGTGCTGGTCCTGCAGCTGACTGGCCATGGGGATGGTCCGGTTGAGCAGGTCCTCTATGTTAATGGGGTTGCTGCCCCTGCCCTTGTACATGTACAGCACCGACTCGATCCAGCTCATCTCTTTGCAATGCGAGCGGTTCATCCCCAGCTAGCTCCGGGAAGCGGCTGTGCATCACGGGCAGGAGCGCGTCGCACGTGCCGAGGTACTGGGACTGGAACACGGCGGTCTGGCTCCGGACGAGCACTCCGATGAAAAGGTCGTCGGGGAAGGGCGGCGCCACCGTCTGCCATTTGGTGAGCACGTCGACGGCGCCCCGGTCGACGACGAGCCTCACCTTCCATGAGAGCACGATGCCGAAGCTCTCGTCGCCTCCACCACGAATAGCCCAGAACACGTCGCGGCCCATGGCCATCTTGTTCAGGATGTTCCCCTTCGCGTCGACCAGCACGGCGTCGAGCACGTTGTCAACGGCCACACCGTACTTGCGCTGAAGCATGCCGAAGCCGCCGCCGCCGAGGTGGCCGCCGACGCCGATGGTCGGGCACTGCCCCTCCGGGAACGCGAGCTCGTTGCCGCTCGCGTTACCGTGGCGCCGGGGTCCACCCACGCGGTGGCGGCTTGGCGGTTCACGCGGACGGCGCGGAGGTTGGCGAGGTCCACCACCGCGAATACCTCTTCGTGGCTCGTGGACTGGTAGGACAACCCTTCGTAATCGTGGCCGCCGCTGCACGTGGGAGGCGTTGGTGGGCGTGACTATCCAGCGTGGCTGCACCGAGCTGGGAACTTGGGGTTCCTGATGGACGATTCCAGGACGGCGGTGAAGGAGGGCGTGCTCGGCGTGAACAGGAGGTGGCTTGGAATGGCCGCCGAGAGGCACTCGAGGAAGTCGTCGGAGGGCGTCGACGAAGACAATGCAGCTGGAGGCAAGGAAACAGAGGAAGCAGAAGACGAGCACCACCAGCGCTCTGGAAACGGTGGCCATTGTTGCTGTCGCTGCTCCTACATGCTTGCAGGATGTGTGCAGCTCTAGCTGTGGACTGTGCCGTGAGCTCCGACGCATACATATAGCCAGTGTACTGTGAGGTGATTGGACAGCGGCTGAGTGCTGACTTCCATAGTACTACCAGCTGGTCCAGCTCGGAAGTCGGAACGCGAGACACGATGGGTGGGTGACACAGCTTCAGCACGCGAGGCAAACACCTACGTATAATACTCGGGAAGAAGCCAGCCATTTCAGTTGCAGCTATGGATCAGAGGAAGCAGAGGACGAGCACCACTAGCGATCTTGAAACGGTGGCCATTGTTACCAATGCTTCTACTTGCTTGCACCGACGAGCACCACTAGCTCCGACGCATACATATAGCCGAGTGCCATGTCGCGGGTGGCCAGCGGCTCAGTGATTTTGACCTGCATTGTACTATGGATCACATTACCTCCTGGGAACACGAAAGGCGAGCTGTGAAAGAGCTTAATAATTGAGCACGTTACCCCCTATAATAATTTCTGTTGGAGGTCTCGAACAATTTTCTATTTCTAATATACTGCAGGATATCAAAAATAAACTATATTTCTTGGCGGAATCAAATCAGAGCAAACAGAAAACCGATCTTTCAAAAAAAAAAAAAAAACAGACAGCAAATCGCAACAACGGACGAGACATCGTTGGTCACGGTTGCCGTTGCGTGCCACACGCCTTGCACCGGAGGTTGCTGTGCAGAATTCCATGGCCGCTGCCAGGTAGATCTTCTAAATTTGTCCAAAAAAGATGTCTGAGCAGCAAGCTGCCAGATTCATGTTGCTCGGAGCCGCCGCACCATGGCAGCAGGCAGGCGGCAGTGGTGAACCTCATCGCCGGTGGTTGCCCGTGGCGGAGGACGAAAAATATTTTGAGGTGTGGTGAAGTGAAGCTGATAGCATATACTACTTCGGTTCTTAAATTGTTGTCGCCATTGATTTTTTTATTAACTTTGACCATTCGTCTTATTAAAAATATTTGTTCAAATACGTAAAATTATAAGTTATACTTCAATTTTATGTGGTAATAAAACTAACTATAAAAAACATATAATAAAATTTGAAATTTTTTGAATAAGACGAATGATCAAAGTTTATAAAAATAGTCAACGGCGACAACAATTTAAAAATGGAGGGAGTATACACTATGGATGTGTTTGATTTCCTGCATTAGGGCCTAGCCAAACTTAAGTTATGCAACAAAACACCTTTTTAACTTGTTTGGTTGTTACAACATCTTAGCCCGGCCCTGCTTATGCAAAATTGCTCCACCAGCCTGCATTGCTGGAAACGCGAATCGCGAGCGTTTCCAGCAAGCTTGGCTTGCACAAGGTGTCAGTGGCACCCGTGACAAGATTCCCTCACCGCTCCTGTATACTCACCCATAGTTCCGAGCAGCGCCGAGTTCCATGACCACCAGTGAGGACCAAGAGCTCGATGGCCGTCTGGAGGAGAGGTGAAGGGGAGGGGTCGGTGAGCTCCATGGTCATGGCCTTCGCGAGTGAGCTCGAAAACTGTCGCCGGTGAGCCGAGCTCCATGGGCGCCGCCGTAGGCACAAGCACTGCGCTCGCCTCATCCGCCTCGCGCTCCAGTACTAGGAGGCAGCTGACACCACCCTCGCTGACGAGTTCGTCGACATCGCCGCCGGGGCCGTAGGGCCAAGCTCCACCAAAACACGAAATGCCCAGCAAGATATGACCCAATCGATCTCAACATCTGCTTCAATCCAGCTTGCTCTGCCTTAATCGTTGTCCCAGTTCCATCCTTCCTCAATTAAGCTCCTTTTTTTTTACCCAACTTCCTCAATCAAGCTCTGCTTCCGAATCATCCTCTTTGCTCTGTTCTTCCACAAGAGTTACCCATCTCAGAGCATGCGGCTGCGTACGGGATTGAAGCTTTCTTGGTTTCCCGGTGAGGTTCCCCGAGTGCGCGTGGTCCACAAGAGGTTCTGCCCGGCCCCGAACGACGACAGCGGCGGCTTCCCCCCGCCGCTGGCAGCCGCGGCATGCACCGGTGGGAGCATCATCAGCGACGCTGACCCCGCCGCCGCGTCCGTTTGAGACGCTCCCATCGCCGGTCGCACCTTCTTTGGGACGCGTCTGCGTCCGCATCAACGCCGAATCGAGTTCGCCCACCAAAATCAAGGTCCATCTCTCCCTCAATCGAGCCTTGTGAGGCTCAAATCAACATCATGGTTGTTCCAATCGGGCTATGGGCGCCTCGCCGGCGATGCTCCCGTAGGAAGGATTGGAAGCCAGAGATGCGTGAGATCTAATTGATGGAGATAAGCTTGAATTCCATGTTAATTTGGTGGAGGCGAGATGGATTCCTCATCTATTTCAAGAAGGCAAGGTAGATTTGATAGAGATGAGCTCGCGGTGGACTGAATCAGCAAGGTCCTTGGGCCACCCGCAGCGTATGCGGTGATCTCGCCTGGAATTGCTGCTACGACCGCCGCTTCGCGTCGAGTGCTGAGGCCACCCGCCACGCGGCCGCCGCCGTGTTTTCCCTGTGCCTGCTCTTCCACGCCCGGATCTCTTCTGCGAGCTGCTCACGCACAGGTGCTCTGCTGACGCCTCGTTGCTGCCGCATTGCTTCTACTCCCTGACGAGCTGCCTTGCACGACACGAGCGCGTAGCGTCGAGCTTGGAGCGCAGTGCAGCGAGGAGGGACGCTTCCGTGTCGGGTTCAGAGCGCCAGACGTTTTTTTTTTTTTTTTTGATAATAGAGCGCCAGACGTTGGCAACACTGACGAAGTGACGAGCTCCTTGGACGCGGTCAAGCTGTTGTGCAGCTCCTGCAGCTTTGTCGTTCTGTCACTTGGAGAAGAATTGGATGTTGCATACAGAACTACAGGTGCATTTTTTTTGGTGTGCATTCTCCTATTATCAATCAAGATGCTACTCCGTTTCTTTTTAATAGAACATAAGTAGGAGTTTATTTAATCTTGATGCCGGCAAGCAAGAATAATATATAAATATCTATATTCAGTTTTGTGTCTAACGAAATAAATCAATTATCAATTCTTTTTTAATAAAGAAGATAATAGGGAAGAAGGAGATGGAGTTGAAAGAGTCTAACACTCACCACATCAAATATGCAAGGTGATCCTAGTTAGCCAATACAACCAACCAAACACAAGCTTGCACTAGTCAAAAGTTGTTTATGCAACCAACCAAACATGTGCATATTTTTTATTCTTGTATTGAGTTAGCTTGGTTTGAGTTAGCCTGGATAGGATCCTATAGAAGACTTAGATAGTTCAGGTAAGCAAACACATCCTATGATGCAAAATCAAAGTACTCTTTACATACCAGTCGGCGTGATGGTGCATGTGCCTCCGTTCTCACCTCACCCAGCAGCCAACCCCAGCGTTCGTTTTCCTAAAGCAATGGTCCAATTCCAAAGCTGAGCCGGCGGAGAAGGATTTTGCTGCTTGCACGATGTGTTCTGCTGCTCTAGTAGATCTGAAGTCTGGACTGTGCCGTGAGCTCCGACGCATACATGATTTTGACCTGCATTGTAGTACTATCGATTACAGTACCTCCTGGCCCTGGGAACACCAACGGAGAGGCTCATAATACTCCGAGAAATAGAACAGTTCTATTTCTGATACAGGATATAAAAAATAACCTGTAGTGGTCGGCGGAATCAAATCAGAGAAGACAGAAAATCGCCACTGCTGATGAGGCATCATTGGTCACGGTTGCCGTTGCGCATGCCGCACGCCTTGCACTGGAGGTCGCGGTGCCGCATTCGACGGCCTGAAGCAACTCCAGCAGGTCACTAAATGAGCCCCTACATGAGATATAGGGACTTGGGGTAAAAAACTCAACTCCAGCAGAGCTCTTAGATGAGCCCCTACATCTATTGGGTCCCCAGATTTCCCCCCAAAGCCCCCAGATGTAGGGGATCGCTGTTGGGTCGCTAGAGCGGTGGGGCCCGCTCAACCACGTCCGCGCGCGCACGCCACCTCCTTCCCGCGCGTCGTCCCCGCCCTGCTTGACGCCGAATCCGGCTCGCCGCCGCCTTCCCGCGCGTCGTCCCCGACCCTCGCCGTCGATTCGTCCTCGCCCGGCGTCGATTCCGCCGCCGATTCGTCACAGCCGTCGTCGATTCATGTCGTGCTTGGGTGGGGGAAGAGGGGGCGGCGCCACCTGCCGTCGTCGCGCCGGCTTGTCGTCGCGCGGGCCTCGCCACAGAGCTTGCGTCGAGGAGCTCCCCGACGGCCGCCCACCAAACCCGCACCGGATCGACGGGCCCCCGGCGTCCACGTACCACGCAGCGAGCAACACCTGCGCAGAGGTGGGGGAGGAAGGAGGAAGAGGAGGAGGAGGAGACGCGCGCCCCTCTTCCCTCTCCCGCGCGAGCGCGCACTTCTTCCCTCTCCCGCGCCATCGCCGCCACCCCTCTCCTTCGCACCGAGGAGCGCCGCCCAGGGCACCACGCCGCGCCGAGGAGCTGCCCCACCGTCGCGCCGCGCCAAGGAGCTACCCTCCTTCTCCGTCCCCCCGCCCCGCCCGGCGTCGATTCGTCCCCATCGCCGTCGATTTGTCCGCGCGCCCATGCCGAGGAGCTCGCCGTGGCCTCCTCCTCCCTCTCCGCAGCCTCCATCCTCAGCCATGGCGGCCGTCCTCCCCGCCTCCTCGCTTTGCGCCGACGAGCGCCGCCCAGGGAGCCATGTAGGGCCGCGCCTGGCCCGCCTCCACGCCATGGCCGCACGCGTCCTTCTCCGCGCCGCGCGGGAGCAGCAGTTTGTAGGGGCTTGTCGATTGGGAGCAGAGAGGAAGAAGGGGAGAAAGACACTGACGAGTGGGACCCACAGATGTAGGGGCTTGGATGTAGGAGGTGCTGCTGGAGTTAGAAGCAAAATATAGGGGCTCAATTGTAGGAGCCGGCCCCTAGATGGCATGTAGGGGCCTTGATTTAGGGGCTTCTGCTGGAGTTGCTCTGACGGCCGCCGCGGGCTGGTATATCTTCTCCATGTCGTCGAGACTTGGGGCGGAGTTTTTTGTGGTGGAAAAACCGGAGATCTGGTCCGCGGGGCATGAAGCGGAGGCCGGAGGAGGTCTGAGCAGCAAAGTTGCCGGATTCAGGGTCCTCGGAGAGTCAGAGCCGCCACACCATGGCAGCGGGCAGGTGGCGACGGCGAACCAGCAGTTCGCAAAAAGGCCCCGAAACATTTACGTATAACCCCCTGAAATGGATCGCGATTAATAGTTGCGATCTGATTATTTACATTATACTCCCTCCGTTCAATATTATTAGGCGCTTTGGCCATTCACACAGGAAACAAGAGGCAAACATTTAGACACTGCTACCCCCATTAAATAGACCTGTACAGCAGTTCACATGCCCACATCCTACTCTCATTAATGAGGCTTCCCACTGCCTGCTGGCTGCTGCCGGAGCACCAAAACAGCAAAGCAAGCATTTGGCGCCAATATTTACAACAAAAGGACGCCAAAATACAAAATTACAGCCTCCAAATTTTGAAATGCATTGGAGCCAAACAACACACGCCTAACTATAAGTAAGGTCAGTTTCCACTGTCTGTTGAGATCTCGTCCCTATTTGACCTCCTCATTCCTCACTTTCTTCATCAGAGGCACATGCCATGGCATTTGACCTCAACAATCCTCCTGGAGATGAAGACATACCAGCAGGAGCAGCAGCAGAAGTACAAGCTGGTGGTGGCCTTCTTGGTGACCTAAACAATCCAGCAGAAGAGGGAGAAGGTGGTCCATTTGAAGACAACCCTGCAGCAGCAGCGGAAGCAGGAGGAGATGGTGGCCCATATGAAGACATCGCAGCAGGAGGTGCAGAAGGAGCTGCAGTAGGAGGAGGGCCATATGGCGCCATTGACTTGAACATGGAGCCTGACCTGGATGATGAAGCAAACATGTCAGGTAGGAGTACACATACTCTGTTATCCACTTTTTGTTTCAGCAAACATGTCAGGTACAAGTTGTTGAAATATTTTTACTTTTACTGCTGCTAAGAGGACTATGATGGCTATGCTCTGTTATCCACTTTTTGCTTCAGCTGTTGAAATGAAAATAACAATGTAAAGTTACAGCATGTTGACTTTCCTGTGCTATCAATATTTATTCTGTTCTGTTACATGAAAATAACAATTTAAAGTTTCCAAGTTGGTCAAGTATTTATAGTTGTACTGTTGCAATGGAGAGTACGACTACTATGCTCTGTTAACATTTTTTGCCGGGCTCCTGAAATAAAAATAACAATGTGAAGTTAGCAAGCTGATCAAATATTTTGTTAGTAATACTATTGTTAAGTGGAGTAGGACAACAATGCTCGTTAACAAGTTTTCAAGTGCTGCTGAAATGAAAATACTCCTAGCTATAGATGTGCTATTTATACTACTCTATGCTAAAATAAAATTAATAATGGCAAGTAAATGGAAACATGCTATGTTAGTCATATGAAGGCTCTTGTGTGTTTTGCTCTGTAGGTGATGAAACTATTATACAATCTCCTGAAACTAGAAAAAGGAATTTTACAAGCAATGAGAAGAGAAATGCAGTGGTAAAGGCCTTAGAAGTAATTGCAGCTAGCAACGATGGAAATCTCTTTAAGAACAGCACACGGCTTGTTTCAAGAACTGTTGGAGTTTGTCTTCGCTCGGTTCAGCGCTTTTGGAATGATGCTAAGCAACAAATTGCAGAGGGCAGGGAAGTGGATGTTTCTCACAAAAAAACCAATCGTGTTGGTCGCAAACCTTGTGAAATTGATTATGCAAGAATACCTACGATTCCTTTGCGTAAGAGGACTACCATCAGGTCACTAGCAAAGGAGTTAAATGTTAGTGTTGGCACATTGCATCGAAGGTTCAAGATGGGTCAGCTAAGACGTCATTCAAATACATTGAAGCCTTTACTGAAGGATGAAAATAAAAAGGCACGGCTACGTTTTTGTCTGTCCATGCTAGAGCCAAGTACAATCAATACGGACCCTAAATTCATAGATATGCAAAATATAGTGCATATTGATGAGAAATGGTTCAGCATGACACAGAAAAAAATGAAGTTTTACTTGCTCCCCGATGAGGCAGATCCTAACAGGACGGTACAAAACAAGAATTGCATAGGCAAGCTGATGTTCTTAGGGGTCTTGGGGCAGCCTATGTATGATGAGAATGGCGTTGAAATATTTTCAGGCAAATTTGGCATTTTTCCATTTGTTAAAGAGGTAGAAATTATGTCATATTTTGTTAGTAAATGTCATTTTGCTTCCTTAATCCTGTCTGACCCAATCTATTTTCACACAGGAGCCAGCTGCAAGGGCAAGCAAGAACAGGCCAAAAGGCTCTATGATTACAAAGTCAGTGATCGTAACTAGAGAAGTGATGAAGGATTATCTAATTAACAAGGTGCTGCCTGCAATTGCACAAAATTGGCCACAAGATCGTGCAGGGGAGACTATATTTATCCAACAGGACAATGCTAGGACTCATGTCCCTCCTAATGATCCTGACTTTCTTGCTGCTGTGCAAGAAACTCAGCTTGACATTCGTTTGATGCAGCAACCAGCCAATTCCCCAGACATGAATATATTAGATTTGGGCTTCTTCAGCTCTATTCAGTCTTTAACAAGCAAATGCTGTCCACTAACCTTACAAGACCTGATTCAGAATGTGCAAAATGAGTACAATGAATATGACGTGTACAACGTGAAAAAAGTGTTCCTATCCTTGCAAGCTTGCATGATTGAGACCATGAAGCTTGACGGGGGCAACAAATATAAGCAGACTCATATGAGCAAAGACAGACTTGAGAGACTAGGTTTGCTTCCCTCAAGTCTTTCATGTGATCTCAGCTTGGTTCAGCAAGCGAGACAGGTTCTAGGTGACGATGGTTGATAATTTCATACTGGGTTTAGCTTTTGGTCTGGCTAGGTGGTATGGACTATCTTTTGTAAATGGTATTGTAAGCATGGTATTGTAAAGGGCAAGCACAATAGTATGGTCTCATATGCATGGTATTGTAAATGGTATTGTAAGCATGGTATTTTACTCATATGCATGTCTCTGCTGATCATGCCATTTTACTCATATGCATATGTCTCTACTGATCATGCTATTTGACTCACCACGTGTTTGAACATAGTTGTGAATCTTCATCCAGCAGCAGTTCATCATCATCATCTTCATACTGACTGTCCTCCCAGTATTTCGTTGGTGTCGAATGCTTATCATCATCATCATACTTGCTGTCCTCCAAGTCTTTCGCTGGTGTCGAATGCTTATCATCATCATCATACTGGCTGTCCTCCAAGTCTTTCGCTGGTGTTGAATGCTTATCATCATCATCATACTTGCTGTCGTCCAAGTCTTTCGCTGGTGTCGAATGCTTATCATCATCACCATCCCGGCTTGCCTCTAAGACTTTTATAGGTCTCGGTTTCGATGTCTACGATGCAGAGCAATCAGATTATTAGCACATCGTACAAAGATAAATTAAAAAAACTGAAATTCACCCTCTTCATCTTACTCTCTTGAACTCTTCATACATCTTCACCAAGGATGGTAAAGGGGGAAACCGACGGCGAAGGTCTTGGATGATCTTCTGTGAACGCTTGACAGCATCAGAGACATCCACTCTAGTAGTCGAGATAGGGAAGAAGACGAACTCGTCTCCTCCCCCATCCTGGGTGTCCGGAACGAAATCCTTGCCTATCTCAACCGGACGACCAAGCTCTGTGCTCCACCATTCCCCCGGGTCTTCTTCCTCTTCTTTCTTGTGCACCCGAGGTCTTTTTCCACTGCTTTCTTCCTCATCAGATTGTTCTTGGGAGGTCGACCATGAACGGCGTCGATCTCCCGCACCAGACGCCTGAGAATCCCCCATGGACACGGTGCCGCACAACCACGGCCGCAGCTCCTAATTACAAGTACAAATTCGTAATATGAGTAATGAAGATTTCATGAAACAAAAACCTCGAAGGATTGAATATGTGAACTAACGATCAGATTTATTTTCATCCTACGAGCAAAGACCTAAAAGAAAAAGAAAAAAAAAACAGACAAGTAACAGGCTGCTGGTGGCTAACCTCAACCTTGCTCGGCGACGGCGAATCCGGAGGAGCCCCCGGCGACTTCAATCGAGTTCCGCGATGATGAATCAGGGCGAGCCGGCGGCGAATCGGGCGGAGAAGACGACGAATCGGGAGGAGCCGGCGGCGAATCGACAGAACCCGGTGGCGAATCGCAACTGGGAGCCGCCGATGCGCTCAAACCGCGGCGCGCGCCAGGTCTCCCGAGCGACGGCGATGTCTTCCATTCACTGGCGCCATGGATTGCGTGGGATGACGAGAGGGAGAGAGAAGGTGAGTCGGGTTCGGTAGCAGGTGGAAGACACGAGGACTGCGGGCCTGCGGGGGAGGAAATATCTGAGGGGCAAAAGAGTAACCTCAACGCGCCTGGATGTGTTGGAATCCGAGAACGACCTATAATGTGAGAAAAAATGATGACTCTAAAGCGCCTAATAATATTGAACGGAGGGAGTACCCTTTAATTGGATCGCGATTATTAATCGCGATCCAAATCAGGGGTGTTTGTGCAAATATTAAGATCGTGACTAATAATCGTGATCCTTTATTTTACGTTGAACCCCCTGGTTACGATATGAGATTTGCAAGGTAGTCCTTCCACACTGTCATCCCCTTCCGGTCCGGCGACCGCCGCCTCGCCGTCGCGAATGAAACTCCGCCCCTGCACCGGATCTTCGATTCCTCCTACTCCGAATCTCCTCCTCCAATTTCATCTCCCAGTCTACATCTCTGTCTTCCGCGCGGCTCCCCGCTTCCACATCGATTTTTGCAAGGCTGCTGCGTACAGAGCTAATGTCTGGGAACACGGATCCAAGCGCCGCCTGCTCCAGTGACAGATACAGGTGGGGCTCAATCACCTCGTGGAGCATGAATCCTTTGTTTTCTGGCGTCCCAGGCCGATTTCACCCATGGGCCATGGTTCTGCTGGTTGCTGCTCTTTGGATAATCATCTGCTTCAACACCATTGTTTGGAGCTCGCCCTTCAACTGATTGCTATGAAGAACTCCGGCGCTCTGACAACTGGGAGATCGCTGATGGATTTGGAAGACCTGATTTGTCTTCCCAAATTACCAGAATGACTGTCACGAATGGTTTGCATATTTTTTTTCTCGGGTTGTACATGTTTGGGTTCGCAGCAAAAGGTTCAGGAACAGAACTAGAAGTTGATCCAGATAGAAAGATTACAGAACTTAGCAGCTGCAACCACAACGAAGATAAAAGTGGTAGAAAAGAGAACATTGCGACTGAAGCAGAGGTAGATCAGTCATCAGTGTGAGTTTCGTCGTCAAATGATGTTTATGACCACAACAAAACCAATTCTCCATGTGTAGAAAAACGAACGGCTATCTATATCTTTATTATAAAGGCCTTGACATTTCGATCCACTAGCACAGGACAAAGGTTGCAACAATATTCATGCTGTTCGCCTCGGTTTTGCAGCAGGTACAGTGTTTCAGTTATTTCTTCAGCAGCCGCTACAGTAAAACGGCTGCATCGCAGCGAGACGAACATGATGAATTTTATGCGACGCCAAACAATAACAGCTACAGTAGCTACACTCATTTGGTCAGAATCACAGAGCCTCTTTTGCACAAGCTGAACGTAAGGGGATGTGTCTAGGCGTTAGATTCTTCAGTGACGTCTTATGTTTTCTGTTCATTACTGCATCTAAATTCAGGTCAATTTCTTTGACTGCTAAAATCGCAATATGTTTTGTGTTCGTTACTGTATCGTCCAAACATCATAAAACAAGTCGACCAGGAAGCAGGACACTGACTTCCAAGCCCTGTACGGTACTTGTCGTTCTCAAATTCCTCTACTGTCCGCGCACGAGGGGCGGGACGCTCTGCTCGTTCCTGAAGTAGTCCTCAGGATCGATCTGGCCCTTGGCCACTGCGAGCCTCTGGTAGTTCCCCTTGAAGTACTTCTCGCCCCACACCT
Organism: Eragrostis curvula; assembly: GCA_007726485.1. Taxonomy (NCBI): domain Eukaryota; kingdom Viridiplantae; phylum Streptophyta; class Magnoliopsida; order Poales; family Poaceae; genus Eragrostis; species Eragrostis curvula. Next base: position 10,614 of record RWGY01000129.1, on the reverse strand, counting down.
TGCCTGCCTCGTAGCTGCTGACGTTATCCACCACGACGTTCTCGCCGAGATCAAGGTCCCTGTAGTTGAAGTAAGCCCCCCTCGGGTCGGAGCTCACGTGCAGAGCCATGAACGCGTAGAGGTCCCGGATCCACTCCGTCTGCGCCGTGCCGTTCCCGTCCGACACCGATCGCCGCCTCCGGCACGGCGCCGATACGCCCGCCTTACGGGTCCATGATCATGAGCCCGGCGTCGGGCCGCGCGAGCCAGGTACCGAAGATCTCCGCCCACATGGAGCTGGGGATAGGCTCGTGGACGTAGTCGGACGTGGCCTTGTTCCCGCTGCCGGAGGGGGTGGTCCTGTTAAGGATGTCCTCGACGGTGGAGCCGTTGCCGAGGTAGAAGTAGGGCACGGACTCGATCCAGCTCATCTCCCTGCCGTGCGTGCGGTTCATCCCGAGCTCGGGGAAGCTGGCGTTCATCACGGGCAGGACGGCGTCGCACGTGCCCAGGTACAGGGCCTGGAAGTCGGCGTTCTGCTGCTGCACGAGCACCCGGAGGAACAGGTCCTCCGGGAACGCCGGCGCGACCTCCTGCCATTTCGTGACGATATCCACGGTGTTGGATAGAAAAATTGGTGGAAGTCAAGAACGAGTGCATGGCGTGCATGGCACTATGCTGGGTGGCTATTCGGAGGAAGATACGAAGATGGAATACGTGAAGGACTTCGGAGACGGATTGATCAGGCCAAGTGTTGAAGGGTTCGGTAATTAGAGATAGAGATAATTACGTTTAGAAGGTAGTTAGTTGAGATATTGTTTCGTGCAACCTATATATGTAATTTAAGGGCGACAGAAACTCTCTCTCGAGAATCAATCAATCCAGTTTGCATCTGTTATTTTTTCCAGTATTCGCTTTGGTGTTTTGTTGAGCAAAACACTCGTTTCTCTCACGAAAGCAGGGATCCTTTTGCTTGTTTGCCGTGAAAACAAGCTGTTGGCTAGTGCAGAAACTAGCGCATCATCTTCTAGTGTTGTTTGGCCCATCGGCTAGGCAACATAAATTGGCGACTCCGCTGGGGACGAGTTCGTCGTTCGTGTGTGGTGGTGGTGGTGTCCGCTGGGGACGAGATTAATTCGTCTAGGTCACAGCCGAAATTTGGTTTGTATCGGTCTGCTATTGTTCTTCATTGCATCGGGCCTTCGCGGTAGATCGTGTATCCGTCTACTGTCGCTCTCTGCTCTTTGCACTCTGTATTTTTCGTGTGTGCGCTGGTGCTGCTGCCAGCTGCTGCGTTGCCCTTTAAGAACCAAGGGCAGGCGAGGAAAAATTGTGGAAGTTGGCCATGTACATGTGAAGTCTTCAAAATCTACATCAGCCTGAAGTAACCCCATTGTAAGTAGCATACACACATCTGTTAATATGGCCAATAATTGTGGGGGATCAGATTTTGTCAGGAAGATTGTGGCTAGAGCTTTTAGAGATTCGGGGTTTGGGCCCAAAAGACGAGATACATCGTCTATACAGCAGCTGATGGTGGTTGATTGGCAGCCTCATTGCCGAACAGGGGATGTACTCATGGAGGGCATGTTGGGGAAGAAACCAACAGTATGTGGCGATGTTTCAGAGATTGATCTGAGCAACGAGATGGTTGTAAAATTTGAGGATCTGCCGGAAGAGTATCGCAGGGAGGTGGAGCATGAGCTTGAAGAGGAAAGGGCTGAGATTTTGAAGGAGAAGATGGCCGAGTTTTGTAAGACTACAAGTGGTGCAATCAAGCGGTTAACAACGGAGAGTACTAAGGTTCTGTCGACCTTGAATGATGCAGAATTAATATTAGGGGACAGCAACACGATGCGACTGGATGTTGACCGTTTTCCTGTGAACGTGATCAACTTTGAGGAGAAGAAAGTATTGATTCGGACTCATCAGGCTGACACCACTAAAGGGAAAAATGTCATTGTTTCTGATGACTATACAGCCAAGATAGTACAATCAAGTGGTCCTGAGGTGGGAGTGTGGAAGGTGAATGAGCAAAGAAAGCCCGAGTCAAGAATTAAGCCAACTTCAGAGTTCTTGCTGGATAAGTACACGAGACAATTGCAGAAGGGTATTTTTCAGAGATCGGGAAATGTTAAGCATCAGCAATCCCCAGGCTGTAGAATGTTTCATGGTGATTTAAATCGGAGATATGCTAGTTGGGAGCGTGATGGCCAGAGGCTTAGACAATATGGTGTGCTGGCAGGTTCACATGGGAGAAGGATTTTGTATGTGCCCAGGGTACGGGATGCAACTGCTTGTGAATGCATGGTGAAGAGATCTCGGGCTCCTACATATCGAGTACGGAAACCAGTACGTCAGAGTAGCGATGCTATCGTATTATGCAATGATAATGAGATGTATTCTGGAGGTCACGGAGCAGCCAGTTTAGTCACAAGCACAAATATACAAAGGCGAGTTGCGAAGACTAGAAAAGAGCCAAGTTCGTGTGCTGCTGCTGATCCAACAATTTTAATTGGGACGATGCCTTGTAAAGTGAAGTCAGAAGTGGTTGTGGTGGGGCAAGGAGTTGATGATCGTTTGGCTGGGCAGAATGTAGTTAAGCAGTGTATTTTTGGATTGCATGCAGTATCAGTTAGTGACAGCAGAGGCACGCTCGACAGCCCCGGGATTAGCAAAGAATCAGAATCCAAGCATGTTCGGGTGTTTTCCTCAACAGGCAGGGAGATTGTCGGACCAGGATATACCACTGGCCCAGTTGTAGAGATGGCGTGTTCAGTGGTAGAAAATTCTGTTAGGCAAGTTACAGTAACAGGCAGCAATGTTTCAGTCCAACGTTCCAAGATGCCACATTCTTTTGCTGGACACGGATCGGTAATGCAGTTTAAGTTTCTTGCCAGACTAGGAAGAAAAGGTTTTGTCGGCCAATCGACAGTGCCTAACAAGGGTTGGGGAGGCAATTGGTGCCCACGTTTTCCTTCTTTCAATACACCAAGGCTGGCAAATTCTGTTGCTAAACAAAATGCAGGTTTCTTTGTCGGACGAGATTCAGTATCAAAGTATGGCTGTGGATTTTCAGTTGCGACTGAGGGACGTACAACCAAGAGTAGTGGTGTGCTGCAAGACATGGGGGGCAAGCCGGTCAGGTCTGTGGCGCCAGGGACTGCACCTGCACCTCAATGGTGCCCGTCAGGACTCAAGCGTGCGCAGAAGCGACAAGTTCAGCGTTTGCGGGCGAGGGAGATTATTTTAGAGAAGAAGAAAGAAGAGGAGCAAGATAAATGGCCTAACAATACCAGGCCTATGGTTGTCCCTAAGAAGACTTGGAGGGAGAAGCGTTTAGCCAAGGAGGATAATGATGACTGTATGGACAGTGGTAGCTGTTCCGAAGAGCATAAAGATGACATGATTATGGGAGACTGTGTTTGAATAGTCCTGACAAGTATATGTGTGGATTAGTGTTTTTCGGCACACAATGTTTGCCTGAAAAACAGGGGGGCATGTGTTTGCCATGAAATTTGGCATGTGTTTTGCAGGAGATGGCGCAAGTCTTGGCTATATTTGCAGGCCATGACCGTGAACAATTATGAGGCTACCGTGTATGCATAGTGAGGCAGGAGTCTAGACTGGGACATGGCGTGCTGGTTTGGTGGATGGTGGTTGAGTTCGTACAAAATGTACACATGAAGAACTTCCAGGATTGAGGCCTGGCGTGGTGATATCCGGGAGATAATACGTACGTACGTAACATGAGCTTAAGAGAATTTTAGGTTCGGTTTAGTTAGCAGATATGATATGAGAAGTCGGTTTAAATTAGTTTTCTTGTCCGGATAGGATTTGTTGCTTCCGTGAAGGGCTTGTACTTATGTAAACAAGTCTGTTGGCGAGAGAAAAAAATCAGAACCAATCAATACATTCATTATGTCGTTTCAATCTACTATTTTCGTTTTTCTTTGCTTTGGTGTTTTGTCGTGAAAAACACACGTATTTCTCTACGAAAGTGAGAATCTTTGCTGGTTTGCCGAGGAAATCAGTCGCTTCGCTGTTGCGTAAACACGGTGCTTATCTTGTTGCTTGGTAATTTTGCGGAGCAACACACGGCGCCCTGGTGATGATGTGAACTTGCAATAATGTTAGCCTTAAGTATTGGATTGTTGAGATCCACTGTTGTCATTCTGTACTGCTGGTCTACCTGTACCCCGCCTCCTATCAGCCTGACCCATTTGTATTCCCATTTATCTCTTGTACCCTTGGTTAATTCAAATGTTCAAATTTCCAAAAATGGTTTTGGATTAGTTATTCAAATTCAAACACTTTTCATGTTGAAAGTTTTGACAGATTCGAAAGTATACAAAAAATGGTTAATTCAAATGTTCAAATTTCCAAAAATGGTTAATAGTTTGAATAGTTAGAATAATTATTTTAGAAAACAAAAAATGATTTTGGATTAGTTATTCAAATTTAAACATTTTTCATGTTGAAAGTTTTGTCAGATTCGAAAGTATGCAAATAATGGTTAATTCAAATGTTTGAAAGTTCAAAAAATGGTTACTAGTTGGAATAGTTAGAATAATTATTTTTGAAAACAGAAAATGATTTTGGATTGATTATACAAATTCAAACACTTTTCATATTAAAAGTTTTGTCAGATTCAAAAGTATGCAAAAACTGGTGAATTTAAATGTTTGAAAGTTCAAAAAATGGTGGCAGAATCGAAAAGTTTTGAACCCAGCACGATTTTTTTCTGGACCTTTAGTCCCGGTGCGTGGCTTCAACAGGGACTAAAGGGGGCAGACGCGTGCGCATTATGAACCGCCAAAATACCTTTAGTACTAAAGGCCCCCCTTTAGTCCCAGTTGGTGGCCTCAACCCAATCGGGACTAAAGGGGGCAGACAGCTCGCATTACGCAACCGCCCAAAAACCCTTTAGTCCTGGGTCTTTAGTCCCGGTGCGTGGCTTCAACCGGGACTAAAGGGGTAGCCCCTATATAACCCCGGGCGGAGCCACCGCCCGGGCCACCACCCGGGACACTTAGCCATTTTCCCTATTTCCGAGCTCGACGAAGACGAAGGAGCCACCATCGACGACGCTGTCAGGCTGCCCGCCGCTCGCCGCGCCGTCCGCGCCTGCGCCCGGACGCACGCCATCCGCGTCCTCGCCTTGCCGTCCTCACCGTCCTCGCCGTCCCCGTCCTCGCGCCGTCCGCGCCCGCCCGCAGGAGGTCGATCGCCGCCGCTCTCCGCCGTCCCAGCAGTTCGCCGCCGCGCCTCACCGTGCCCAGGAGGCCGCTGCCAGGTCTGCCCCCTCTTCCCATGCCTCTGCTTTTAAATTTAGTTTGTTAATTGTTAACAAATTTTAGTGTTAGTGTTAGTGTTAGTGTTAGTGTTAGAATGTGTTAGTGTGTTAGTGTGTTTAGTGTGTTAGCAAAATCCAGTAGCAAAATTTTGTAGCAAAATTCAGTGTTAGATCTGTTAGTGTTAGTGTTAGAATTATTTGGTGTTAGATGTGTTAGTGTTAGTGTTAGAATGTGTTAGTGTGTTAGCAAAATTCAGTAGCTAAATTTAGTAGCAAAATTCAGTGTTAGATGTGTTAGTGTTAGTGTTAGAATTATTTGGTGTTAGATGTGTTAGTGTTAATGTTAGTGTTAGAAATAGAAAATAGAAATAGAGATAAAAATAGAAATATAAATAGAAATGTAAACTTTTCAAAATTCATGGATTATTTGGTTAGGATTATTATTAGGATTATTTAGTGTAGAAATAGAAATAGAAATAGAGATAGAAATAGAGATAGAAATAGAAATATAAATGTGAACTTTTCAAAATTCATGGATTAGCGCTTAGGATTATTTAGTGTAGAAATAGAAATAGAAATAGAGATAGAAATATACTCCTTCCAATCCATAATAAGTGTTGTGGTTTTAGTTTTTTGTTCTCGGCGACGATGCCCAACCCGCATCCTCGTCGTCGACAACGACCCGTTCGAGAGGAGCGATGTCCGGGACTGGGCTCCGCCGGGCTGGCACTGGGAGGTGTTACCTTCCGGGGCGCACAGCTCGGTGAGGAATCCGGGTCTCGTCGTCGACCCGGAGCTTCTTTGGTGGAGGTCGCATGGGCCACGAGCGGTGCAGAGGGAGCCAGCCCCTGAGGAGGTGGTACGTCGCCGTGTCAGGGAGGAGGACGAGCACGTCGGTCGCTACATGGTTGCGTTGGACGTCAGGTTCTCCAATACCTGGCAGTTTCTTCAGGGATCTCGCCCGAGCTATGATCCTGTGATGGTTCCTTCTCTTTGGGTGTTCACCGCCCGCGGCTCAGGACCTACGTGTCGACGTAGTGATATTATGTGATAATATTATTGTTGCAACTGGATTATTTGAGATGTATTAGTGATATTATGTGAATTTGTTTTAATAATGTGATTTTTATATTCGAGATGCTAATAGACATGGAAATGTGAATTTGTTTTAAATAATTATTTTATCTTTCTTCTGAATTAGTTGAGCTATGGACAGCAGAGATGGTGAAGACAAAATGTTCGAGATGATAAATGAGGGTGGATCACCTCACGTTGGATCAGATGACGGCTCACGGTATCTGAAGGATTCCGGTCCGGGAATGGAGGAAGAACGACAAGGATCAGATGAAGAAGAGCAACCAAGCACCGATTACGATGAACTACCCTTAGTAAAGGCCGGCGAGGTATATTAAGCCTCCGATAAAGCACCGATTGCGATGAACTAGGATCATATTGATTTTTATTAATTGATTTGTATATATATAAATTAACGAATGTTTCTTCTCTCAGACCTCCGCATCGACCAAATTTACTAAGAGGACGAAACGAGGCCCGGCCAAAGCGATGGCCGATGGAGAGCATCTCACAATTGATGCAGTCTCTCGAGCTGGCGAACCTGCTGCTCCCAAAAAGAACGCAACTGCATTTAGAAATCAATGCCGAGTTGTTGTTAGAAATTACATCCCCGATCAGCGTTCAAGAATAGTCCTGGAGTTACTTTCGTCAACGCAAGGTCCAAAGATGCTCTTTTCGATACGCTCATGTCACATTTCAGCCTACAGGTCTTGGAGACTGAGGAGCGAACACAGGAAATGCTCCAGAAGGTCAAGCACTGGGCTCTTAAGAAGATGGCCGAACAATTCTGTGGTTACAAGAAAAGATTATGGGCAACATATAAAAAGGACAAAAAAAGCTCCAAAATTCGAGGGGCCACTAGAGATGCAGGGGCTTCACTGGCCAGCATTTATGGAGTACAAGGAATCAGAATATGCTAAGAAAAAGTCGGCAAAGAATAAGGCAAATGCTCAGAAAAAGCTATATCACCATAAGATGGGGACAGGTGGCTACCAGGCTGCCATGACTAAGTGGGATAAAGCCGAGGAAGAGCTGCGGGCTAAAGGGATCAGACCAGCTACTCATGATTGGCCCCAGAGGTCAAGAAATTGGGTACTTGCTCATGGGGCAAAGTATGACGCACAAACAGGGGACCTTGTTGTGGATAAAAAAATTGAGAAACCCCATAAGGAACTTGTTAAAGTGCTCAAAGAGGTTGAAGAGGGAAAGTTCAAGCCGGACAGATAGAACGATGAGCTGACGAAGGCCCTCGGGAATAAGGAACATGGAGGTTGGACACGAGGCTGGGGAGGATATCCGTGGTTAACTGGGTTTCCCAACGACCAAGGAACTTATAAAAGCCGAGAGAGAGCAAGGAAGCGGCAGCAGGCGGAGGAAGGCAAACCGGTTTGCGGAATTCGAAGCCAGATTTGAGCGGCAGCAGCAGCAGATTAACGAACTTAGAGGACTGCGCTCCCAGCAAAATCTTTCGTCCGATGGTACCGCCGGCCCATCTAACCGGAAAAGCAGCATGGCTTCCGCCACGGAGGTCCTGGCTGACGATGCACTGATGATGGATGATGCACGGCTGATAGATAGTGCACCGATGGATCGCTACGCCGTGGATGCTATCAATGAGAAGACAAATTGTGAGCTACCTGTGTCAATGAAGAACATATCCATTAAGGTGGCGGATGGATGCTTTACCTTCTGCACCTGGAGCGACCTGCCATAGCCGTCCGATTCCAGATGGCTATGCTCGTGTCGGTGTGGATGAAGTTCGACTAGAATGGCGGACACTGGAGCTTGACTTCCCAGGAGGGTGATGGGGCAACGACCACTGGGAGAAGTCTCGGTGGCCATCATTCCACGGAAAAGAAAAACATCGTGTTCCAAGGCCACCGTCTCCTCAGAGAAGCAATCCACCACCACCACCGTCTCCTCCGGGTAGCAATCCACAACCACCACCGTCTCCTCCGGGTAGCAATCCACCACCACCACCTCCAGTAAGTCCACCCCCTCCCCGAAGGGGACCGCAGCGCGAGTCCATCTCGATCTCCGCTGCCTCAGCTGACTCCGCCGGCCACTAAGACCCACGGGAAAAAAGCGGAAGAGTAGTACACCGCCGCTCCGTCGATGGCAAAAAAGAAAGCTCCAGCAAAGAAGAAATCCAAGCCGAAGATAGAGAAGTTGCCTTACGACATGGATGATGAGGAGACCAGAGCGTGGGTGGATGCGGATGTCAAACGCCAGTTAGCACCAAAACGAGCAGAGAAGAAGAAGCCAATAGATCCAAAAGTGGTAAGACACTTTCAGAATTTTCTTACGCATCCCATCCCAAGTTCAGTTAAATCTGCCGAATAACTATGAACGCTGTATTGTGAAGACCCATGCCAAAGCCAAGCGGACGGGGAAAACAATTCCCCAGCTCGGACAACAGAAAGTACAATCCATCTCCCCGCTCAAGGTGTTACCCGAAGTCGTTGGCCCCTCGCAGAAAATAGATATGGAAGAAGCTGAGAATTTAGCTAGGGCATGTGGTATGACTGTTGAGCAAATGCTAAGCGGCCAGCGACCAGGGCTTCCAACGGCTGAAGTAGCATGGACATAGTTTAAAGGGCGGGAACTGGTCAGACCTGAGCTGGTCCCGCTTCTACCAACACTTATGCGTCAATTGCATAACTGGTACTTGAAAGTCGCAAAGGAAGGGAGGGAAAGGCTCATGGTGAAAGTTACAAAGGGGCATTACTTCCATGACGATGAGATATGTATTGAACTTGAAGAACTTTGGTTCCTTTTCAATCTAGACGCCCTCGACAAATCTCTCGTCAGTTGCTATTGTCTGTAAGTGATTAATTTATTTCTGTAATTAAATCTCTAGCTCAGCTCGTTCATTACCTGTCATTATCCTCACTGTACGCTATATATTATGCAGAATGAAGATTCAGGAATGCAAGAAAAACCAGCGAGGTGACATTGGGTTCATTGACCCATATGTCGTTAATGATGAAATGATAAGGGACTTCCCCAAGGACACGGAGGATAACTTGCTTATGTTTTTAAAGGCACAATATTTCTGTAAGGAAATACTATTTCCTTACAACTTCGAGTGAGTGTTACTGTCTTCTGCACATTTCTATTTTGCTTACTCGATGTTAAGTATAATTGATGAGTTATGCATGACTGTGTATATAAACGTGCGCAGGTTCCACCGGATTCTGCTAAACATTCACGTTGAAACCGGAGCAGTTGATGTCATGGACTCTATGAATAAAGATCCAGACAAGTACAAGAACATGACTACAATGCTCCAGAAGTAAGTTCAATCATTATCGCACTATACTACCGTCCCCTTTAGTTCATTTCCTGATATCAAGTAATTAATAACCCCTTTATTCATTTTCTTTGCCGGGCAAGGCTTGGAACTGGTTCAGGAAGGACCAATTGGATCTTAAGGAAAAGGAGATGCAAATTGATCGGATCATGGTAAGTAGTACTAGCTAGATTCACGCATCTCTTTAATTACTTGAGCATTATTTGATTGAATTCTATTTCTCGTAAAGTGCCCTTAGCAGTCACAGGGAAAAAATACATGTGGATACTACATCTACGAGAACATAAGGAAGATCATCAGTGAGCGGAGCATGCATATAAGGATCTACGATATGCGGGAGGAGCTCCTACCAGAGGACCGCCTACAAGCAATTCAAGAGGAATTGGTGGGGTTCTTGTTTAAGGAGGTCATAGCTAAAAATGGAGAACACTATATTAATAGATGATCGATCTCCATATAAGGATCTCCATGTATAAATGATCTCCATGTAGTGATCTCTATGTATCTATAAATGATCTCCATGTAATGATCTATATGTATAAATGATTTCCATATAATGATCTCCCATGTGGAATTAATAGAATATATGTGTCACTTAGGCCGGTCCTCTCCCAGATCCTCTACCGATCCTCCTGCTGCCGCAAAAAATCCGCCCCAAAACGCCTGCCGCGGCAGAAATCAGGCATAAAACGCTGCCGTGGCAGAGGACCTTTAGTCCTGGTTCGTATCCAGCACAAGCGCCCGAAAGCGGCCACGTGGGGACCCTTTAGTCCCGGTTTGTATTACGAACCGGGACTAAAGGTCCTCCAGCGCGAGCGCCCGGCTGGGGACCCTTTAGTCCCGGTTTACGGCTGGGGACCCTTTAGTCCCGGTTCGTAAGCAAACCGGGACAAAAGGGGGGACCTTTAGTCCGTTTTGGTAGTCCCGGTTGGTGAACTCGGACTAAAGCCCC
>RWGY01000128.1:0-45677 GCA_007726485.1 Eragrostis curvula | reverse complement strand
TACACAAGGATCATTCCCTCCTCCTCACACTATAGCTAGAGGCAATTCTAGGTAGTGCTAGGCTGAGTAGTGGGCTGCCCTATTGCTCCCAAAGTCTTGTGGAGAATTGGGTAGCGCTCTTGTATCCTTTCTCTCTCTTGTAAGACTTGTTATTTAATCTATGGAATACAAGTATTCATATAGTTGTTATGTGCTTGCTAGTTCTATCATGATCTTGTATGATCGTTCGTTGTTCGTTCATGCTCGTTCATCGTTCGTTCTTCGTTCGTTCATACTCGATCATCGATTATTCTTGAACTTGCTTAATCGTTCACCGTTCGTCGCTCGTTCTTGAGCGACGAACGCTTATGCATGACTTAGTGCTAGCTTTGATCCCTTTTATCTAGTTTATGCTAGTTAGGCCAGATGTTCTCCTGTTTAGGCATCGGGCTCATTGTCCTGCAAAGGTGCTCTAGATTTATCACCCCCGTCGATCCGAAGGGTTGGGGGTGCCTCGAGGGATCTAGAGTCGTGGTTAGTAACGCCGGCATGGTGCCGGGGTAGTCTATCCACCCTTGGGTATGTGCGTGTCCCACGGTTTGTAGAGGTAGGTGGCAGGAAGTGACAGCCCTGTCCATCCAAAGGAACCCTCCACGTTCGGGCACGGCATAGGAGTACGTAAATAGGCCGGAGTCGCGAGGCAGACCTTGCGTATGCCGGATCTCCCGATGTTGCCTAGGCATTAGACGCTTGCTTGTGCTTGCATGACGCTAGATGATAGGTAGAGGTTGTGCACGCTATATGAATGTTGTACCTTTGGAGTAGTAGCTCGCTAGTCTAACTTAGCATTGCTTAGGATTGTTTCTCTCGCCTTTTATTAGAGAGAGTGGAATGCCTTCGTGTGTGTCACACTATCCTTATTATTATTAAACCTTACCCCTGCATTGGAATGTGGTTATATCACCTATCGTTTGTAACACCATGAACATAAGTACTCTTGTCAACCATGTCTTCCTTTGGGAAAATATAAATACGATACCCTGGAATACTCTCAGGTGAAATGCTACAACGGGTTATCCGTCCGCTTGCGGATATTCTATTTAACATGACAAACCTTATAATTCATATCTAGTACTTGTTACTAGTTGTGGATTATTTGGTTAAATAGTGCAAGTGAACAATTCCATAACCCCCGGCGTCTCCCCGCGGTCGCGTGTTTCCCGCGTGACCGTAAGAGACGCCAACACTCGGATGGGGACCAGACGCGGCTCCGGGAACCATCTCGCCCATCCCTGCCTTGTATTGTGGGCTGGGCTTATCACCATCCTTTCGGTGGTAGTGACGGCCTTCGGCCTGGCCCTGGTGATTACACGTAATCATAGGGTTTACGTGGTTAACCGCGGGTACCTGGTTTTAGGTATCCGACACCTCCTTTTGGTGTTTTCACTAGTAATAACACTAGACTTCAACGCAAGAATTCTTAAAAATGATTGTATTTATGTACGCAAAAATTGTATTTATGAAGCAATCTTTTTCCATCTTTGCTTTTGTTGTTTTTGTGTGATTCATTTTGTCTGTTCGAGTTTTTTTTTTGAATGGATGTCTGTTCGAGTTCGATTTATTAAACTGTGAAATTTATGTATTCATAGTTTCTTGTTTATAGAACACAAAAAGACATTGAATATATAATTTTATTACAAACTTTGACCATACTTTATGCTCATGAAGTTTACATTGACGATCCTTAAATACTCCTCTCATATTGAAATTTCAGTATCAACTTTCCATGAGCATATTTAGCATGTTTTAATGCCAATACTGATTTAGTACTATTTATGCACTCTCAACTATAAGCAGAAATTTCATCTAAAAAACTGTTAGCAGAAATTTAATTGTTCCTAAAGAATACACAACAAACATGCATGGCATTCACTATAAATCCCTTACTAACGCACCCTTTCAATGTCGGGAAATTCATTTTCACACTGGTAGCAAGCAATGATGATGGGCTGCAGACAAATTGTGATGCTCTTGAGCCTTGTCCTACTGGTATTATCATCAGGTACTTTTCTGCCTGAGTTAGAAGGTTAACCATGCTACAACATGTGTCAATTTTCAATACACTTTCTTGGTAGGTTCAACGAAGACGGCACCAGGACCTATCAGCACTGCACCTAGGGGAGTACCTTGTACTCCAGTTATTATTGGATCACCGGGTCAGTATTGCTATGATGAGCCGTGTAGATTCAAATGCTATATGTTGTTCGGCGTCACGGATGGTGCTTGCTCTATTTTTGGTTGCGTATGCAAGAAGTGCTGATGTTCTATGAATAGTTGAGGATCCAGTGATTAGCTATAATAGATGCATGATGTCAGCTAATTAGTTGGTCAACTAATAATAATTGTGATGAACCTTGTTCTGAAGTTTTATGAATTGATGAAATTTTAGTTCCATATAATGGAGCCTCCCAACCATCACAGACAAGAACAGTGAACTTTGGCAACAAATGTGTATTAACTTACACAGGTTTTGTACATAACATGGTAAGCTTTAGTCCTGCGCCCCCCCCACCCCCCCCCCCCCCCCCCCCCCCCAAAAAAAAACTTAAGCTTTAGTCCAACTGGCACAAGCATATATAAAACCGACCACGCTAAAGTTGTTGTTCTCGTTTCATGTAATTAAATGATTGGATCTGAGGAGCCAGCTAGCTTTTGGACTGTTTTTGGTTAAGTACATGCTATGTTTTGTCTTACCCATAACAACCAGAACACCACCTAAGAGCATCAAAAGGAACTGTAATGAAAACAATTTAGTAAAAGATAATCTCATGCGGTGTAAATTTTCAATGTGAGGAAATTAATGAAAAACATAATATAGTACTGAAGCAAAAATGATGGAACAAAAATAGTGACAAAAATGAATAGAATGTACTAACTATACAATGTGTAATTATGGTGATGGGCACAACCAAATCAATGAAAATAGTTATGTAGAAAAAGAATGATGATGTAGAACCATTAAAACATCACAACAAAAGAGTTTGTTACTGAAGAAACAAGAGAGATAGTTTACAGTTAGTTGTTTGTAAAAAAGATTGATTACTCTGAAACATTTAATTCCTATTTATTGTTTGGGTAAACTCTTTCTATAGCACATAAAAAAATTCCCCATGTTTCCATTGAATAAGTTGGTGTTCCTTCTACCATATCAGTTCAATTAATCCATCCTTCTACAAAATCTTCTCCACTGCTGTCATTAGTTCTCAGCTAGTACAAAACAAAGTTGACAATTTGGCAATAAATTAATTAAGGTTTTAGAAAATATTTTCCCCTTGGGTGTAATTCAATCCATGAAAACATCCATAGGGTAACTAGAACACCACCCTCCTGGGATCCGTCTCGGTGCTATCACCTTTTACCCTGTTTTGCGTCGTAGAGAAAAAAAACAATCTTTCAATGAACTGATACCTGGCTAAGTTTTAGTTCTAAATTTAACAATGTTTCAATCAATTAACTTATCTAATTTCGCGAACAAAACCAACAGAAAAGTTTCCAGCAAGTGAAGTAGAGAAGAGTTATTAAAAACAACAGAAAAATGTTGACACTACATCTAGCGTGGCACAGGTTTGCAGTTTGATACTACACCGTCACCGTCACGTGAAGCTGCTCCCCTGCCACTCAAAAGCGGTGGCCAGGGCCATCCCTACAGCTGGTGATGAGGCCTCTGTAGATACTCATCGCCTGATGCCCACATCAATTGATTTAGACCATCCCATATGCAAATCAAAATTCATTCTGCAAAAGTTGCAGTCCGACCCTGGTCTGGATTGATTGCTTCTCATCAACGCAATCCCACTTAATTTGGGGATGCAACCATATCTGGGAAGCATCAACCAACTGGACAGATGTCATGCTACATCTTTACAATTATGTACCAAGTTTGGGAAAAATTATTACATGTCTGATTCATTCGCGACAACTTTGGTTTGTTGTTACTGCGCAAGTATTTCTTGCTTGATCCCAGTGAATTTGGTCTGCCGCCACTTTTCCAGTAATACTTAATAAGATATCCTTCTCAAATATGTGCTGTTAAATTCAAATCTTTGCTCTGAGGCACTAGGAGTAATTCAAACATTGGTAGCAAGGTTGTGACATATCCATCCAAGAGGCAAGAGGACGATGGCATCCCCAAGCTCTAGAACCGAATGGAGGAGCCCACCGTCACCATCACCGATCACGCCGCCGGCTGACAGGAGGGATCTCGATCCTGAGTTCACTTCCCAGCGAGATGCTTGAGGAGATCCTGCGTCGCGTCCGGATTGACGAGGCCTGTGTGAGACCATCAGAGGGAAAATGGTACCCTAGTGCTCTTTACACCGACAACATTGTGCCTGCGTCATGATTCATGACCCAGTTGCTCCATCATATGGGGTTCACGTCCCTTGGGTTAGTACAGTTTCAATGTGCCTGATGATAGTAGTCTCCCCCCTCAGTTTGTAGCTAGGTTGAGTTGTGAATTGCTGATGTCATTATTTCTAGTCCAGAATGCTAGTAGTTTATTACTTTGCCTTTTAATATAATGCTTTTGGCTCATATCTCAGAACATATATTTTTCTCAAATCTGCATTAATATTTACTTTGCTTCTCATCTCCTTAATTAACGTACCTTGATAAAAGTATTTCAGAACGCCCAATGGTTATGGATGGGAGTGGAGGTGTCTCGTTAGGTGCTCAACCATGCCGCATATACACAGGATGAGGATGAGATGTCGATCTCAGCTAGATTGGAATCATCATAAAAGAAGAGAATGAATGGCACCATCAGCGACTCCATAGTTTGGGGAAAACTCTCCAGGGCTTTTTGAACAAAGGACTCCATAGTATTTCATACGTACTATGGAGAGTTGATTTTTTGATATCTGTTGACCACAAAATAACAAGAAATAAAACGTTTTTATTTTTCTGATTTTTTTTTTCATTTTCTCAGATAATAATTTTGGGATATTGGTTAGATATCAGCTGGCTTCAGCAAATGGGACCGCAACTTGACCTAACTGGCACGAAACCCAAAAGCCCACTAAGACAACCCACTGTTTCCTGCCGGCAAGGTCGTCACCTAGGTTTTTGGTGCTTGCTTTAGGGACGCCGCCACTTTTTTTCCATTTGGCGTTTCCTCCCCAGCTCTTTTATATATTCAGACACGCAGAGCCCACTCCACAAATCCCTAGGTTTTCGATCATCTCTCGCCCGCCTCGTCCGCCCACACTCCGGGTTTTGGTTCTTGCGTCCGCGCCGCCGCCGCTGTTTTCCATTTCGGGTTTGCTCTCCCAGCTCTTCCCTTCAATCAAGCAGACGTACTCCACCCCCAAATCCCTAGGTTTTCAATCTTCCCCCTACCTCGTCCGTCCACATACTCTCCAAGACTCAAGAGGACGATGGCATTCCCATGCCCAATCTGCAAGCGCCCGCGCCTGTCGTCACCGTCGCCGGCCACGCCGCCGGCCGACGGGAGGGATCTCCTGAGGTCGGTCCCCGGCGAGATGCTCGAGGAGATCCTGCGCCGCCTCGAGATCGACGAGGCCGTCCGAACCTCTGCCCTCGCCAAATCCTGGCGTCCCCGCTGGGCTAACTGCCCCGGCCTCGCGTTCGAGTTCGACGGCCTCGACGGGCCAGCTGCCGTCGACTCCGTCCTGGCCGCCTACGCCCCTCCGATCGGCGAGTTCAACTTCCAGATCCCGGAGGAATCCTACGGCAAAGCGAACGGCTGGATCCGGGCCCCTGCCGCCAAGGGCGTCCGGTCGCTCAAGCTGTTTTTCTTCTGGGCCTGGCACCCACTGGACTTCGCGAGCTCACCTCGCTCCTGCTCGAGGGCTGCCAGATGCCCCCCAGTCCCGTCCGATTTCCACGGCTGTAACAACCCGGGTCCCGAAATACGTCTTAACCCCACTCGCACGTCGGGTGAGGCACACCTACTTAGTAACTCCGGATTAATCCTTTTACGCGAAGCGAGGACGAAAGCGGTTTGTAACAACCCAAAATTTAAATACAGTGAAAATCACTCAAAATTTGAACTTTTTAGATTTATAGGTAATTCCATGTTTTTACAAAAATAAAATTCATTAAAGTAATTGAACAATAGAATATGAAGAATTTCTAAAAAATAAAAGTTCATGCTCAAGTGTTTGTTTTTGTTTTATTTGCCATTTGGATTTTTCTTGGTGTTTACTTCTTTTCCGATTCAAATTTGCCCAAACTGATATCTGGGAATGTTTGAAACATTTCTTTTCGCGGGCGCAGCCCACTTCCTTTCTTCCCTGCCAGCCCGGCCCATTTTCCTTTTTCTTCACCTTTCCCCGCAGCAGGCCGCCTCCTCTCTTCTCTTTCTCCCTGGCCCAGCAAAACCGCGCGGCCCAGCCCAGCCCAGCCGCTCTGTCGTCTTCCCCGTGAGAGGGAGAGCAGAGCTCTCTCGAGCTCTCGCCGCACCGCCGCTTCCCTCTCCCTTCTCTCTCTCTCTCTCTTCCTTTCCAGCTGTTGTACCTGCGCTGCTGTAGCCATGCCGCCGCAACGTCAGCCAGCCTTTGAACCGTCCCATCGGTGTACGGGGCGGCGCCGCGCTATTTAAGCCGCGGCGACGACCATCGGAAGACCCGCTCTCACAGCGCGATGGCAAGCTCGTCAACGGCGACCAGAAGCTCCGCTTAGCTTCGCGACCAAGGCACCGACCTCCCCGCGCCGCAATTTGAGCCAGCAAGCAGCCGCCACGCGCAATGCCGCCGGAAAAGATCTCCGCCCGAGCGCCGGCGAGCTCTCTCTCTCTGTCTGATTCACCGCACCTTTGGCCAGCTAAGTGTACGGCCTCGCAGTCGCCCTTGCCGTGCCGCAATTGCTGACCAATTTCTCAGCCTCCACGCCGAGCCTCATCTTCAATGCGGGGATAGGATCGTCGCCGGAAAATATCACCGCCGGCGATATTTCTTGCTCGCACCACCTTCCTCCGCCTATAAAAGGCCGCAGCCTTCTTGCGCAACACCCCATCGCCACCACTCCACAAATCGAGCACCACATCGTCTCAATTTCTGGTTTCCCCCTTTCTTCCCCAATTCCAGCCGCCGCGCCATTCGTCGTCTCTGGTGCGTTTCTTCCTTCTCTCTCCGTTTCTTCGCGTCGTTTTACTCTTCCTTATACTTCTCCCAGCCCCTGCGCTAGCTCATTTAGGCCATAACCGTGTCAGCACCGGGCGCCGCCTTGCGCCGCCGCGGGACCTCGTCGCCGGCCACGCACACGGCCGCGCTAGCCCATATGAGCACGCGCACGTGCTCCACGCGTTCACGCACACCTCCCCGACCGCACAAACCTGGCACTAACGCGCACCCATGCGCGTTTCCCTCACCCGCCGCCGCCGCGGCCAACTCCGGTGAGCCCGCGCGGCCGCTCTAGGCCTCCCCGTCAACACCATGTACCCCTCCTAGCTCCGCCGTCGTGCGCTTAGCCTCCGCGGCGACATCTCGTCGTCCCTCGTCCACCCTAGCAGCCGGCGGCGAGCTCTCCGGCGAGCCACCGCCGCGCCTCACCCAGCTCCGCCGCTCTCTGACCTGGTCGCGCGTCCATCTGACATGGCCAGCCACGTCAGCGTGCGGGTCCCACCACATAAACCCAGTCAGCATCTCTCTCTCTCTCTTTTTCCGGTGCACTCGGTCCACGTGGACCACACTCACACACACAGTGTCGGTCCACAGCCCGTGCACCCAGTCCACAGAACAGTAGTCTCGGGTGCACTATGCAGCCCGAACCCACATGTCAGTCTGGTCACAGCTCTTTTCTGCTAGATCCACCCAGCTATTGCACACAGAAACCTATTTCGAGGCTTTTCCTATTTAGAAAAATTCTAGAAAATTCCCAAAAATACCTCATATTATCTGGAATAATTTACCACCTTTTGCCAGCCCTAGAAAAATATAGTAGTACCAAAATAAATAGAAATCTATAGCATCTCTTATGGTCTATTTCTTTTTCATAACATTTTCCTTCTAGCTTCGATTTAATAGGTTCCTTTTTCCTAAATATCATGTCCAGCCCAATCCTTTCATCGTTTCTTTCGTTTGTGGTTATTTGAATCTTTATTTGGATTTTATTTGGGATTTATTTTACTTTACGCTAGTTACTTACTCGTCGATAATTTACGTACTCTAGCTAACGAAGAATTCGAAGAGGAGTACGAGGACCCGGATTTCGAGGAGGAGCACGAGGAAGAGTTTGAAGGCAAGTTCTAACTTTCCTTGATCATGTTGATCCTATGTTTTACAACCACATCCTATGAATGGCCTGTTTTAAATACTTATATCATGCATGCTTATTTTATTATTTGAAATGTTGTGTTAGTTAAGAACCTATTAGAATAGAAATCCTTGATATTGATGTCTGTTACTTGTTCAACCTAGGATGTTTCCTTTATGCTATAATAATGCTGAATTATTGCCTTGGCACTAGAAATGCTTAGGAATTTACCGCAATATTTATTTATTGCTTCACCATATTACATGTTTTTGTGAAATGTGTGAAAATAAGTGTTTGGTGTTTAAAATAAAATGGGGAATGGTGTTAATCAACTAGTGTGTTGGCTTGAAGTGGGAAATTTTAGGCGGGGGCGAGATGGTGATTGTTGGCTAGTGAACCCACATAGGTGGGGATAGGTGGAAGATGCTCGCCTCTGCCGGTTAAGGACCGGTTCATCGGACCTCACCCTAGTGAACTTCGTACAACCAACAGATCCCTGTATGCGGCAGGACCTGACCCTAACTTTCTGGTGTCTATCACTTGATCCACCTCGGAGGCGGTAGTGCAGCGAGCAACCAGGAGCAGGCACGACATTGGTCGTTGTCCGACTTGACCTTTGGGTCCTTGACTACTTGTAGTCGAAATCTTAAGTCCCTGGGTCGGTAATGGCTCGTAGGTGGGATTGTGGTGACTCTCGGGGAAGGTGGGTTTCGCTATGTCGCTCCCTTGCTAAGAGCGATGTAGTCTGTGGGTAAAGTGTACAACCTCTGCAGAGTTAAATCTATCCGGATAGCCGTGTCGCGGTCACAGACGCGCTATGGTTGAGTTCACAATGATTAGTCTTATCTTCTCCTTGAGGTGTGAGTGGGTAGTAGTTGCCCGTGTTTTTGGAAATGAGAGTCGGTACGGCCGTGCGCCCGAAGGCTCGCCTAAAATTTGGGAACTGGCGGGATTGAAGTATCTCCCCCAGGGCCAGCCCACTTAATGATGACAATCAAATCTTTTCTAAAAGTTTTTATGCTTTAAAATGAACCATGCATTAAAAATCAGCTTTCCGCTAAAGTTTAAACCCTAAAGCCTAATCCTTGATACAGCCATATATGCATCTGCAATCTCTTGAATAGTGTTAGGACTTGCTGAGTACCTTATGTACTCACCCTTGCTTTAATCATTCAGAAGAAGATGTTGAATATGAAGACGGTGGTGACGACGAGTAGGATCTGCGTCCGTCGCCCAAGTTGCCTGTAGAAGTTGGACTCTGCGCTTTCTGCTTTATGATTGTTAGTTTGTGGCCAGGACTGCCCGTCACTTTAGTATTGTAATTTGTAGTCTTTGCAAGACATTTGTGGTATTGTAATAATAATCGAAGTATGGACTTGGTATTATCTTTGTTTTGTGCGTATCAACTACTGATCCAGGGATTGGTACGGTAAGCACAGTGGATTCCAGAAATGGGGTCCGACAGAGTGGTATCAGAGCCGTACTTGGCCGTAGGACGTAACCCTAGGATAAACCGCCGCTTAGAGTTTGCTGTTTTTGAAAATTATTTATGAAAATTCTTCCATATCTTAACTTTCTTTCTTAAAAAGTTTACAAAATTTTCTGCATGGTCTATTCTAACATCTCCAAATTGTTTGGCAGATGGAAGAAGGTCCTTGGATGTGGACTTATGCCAATGAAGACAGTGGTTTCCCTGAACTTCTATCCGAGACTATGAAGAAACTTGGATACACCCGAGCTCCGGACTACTACTATCAGGAAACCACACGGAATGGGGCTCCAATGTGTGAGATGTACGCGCATGTTAATGGGACCCCTCCCCACTCCAACATACAGCCATGGGTCGGGACAGTGACCGGCGCAAGGTACGAGGACACCCTTCAGATGGCCGCCCGAGGAGTTTTGTTGGAGCTTTGCCAATGGAACATCGACTCCACCGGGACTACACCCTTCAAGTACTTCCCTGTGAAAGATCACTACTACAAAACATGCATTTTGTAACACATATTTGTAACACAAGTAAGAATGTGTTACAAAAATATTTCATAGTAACACAAGCATTTGTGTTACTGAGTGTGTGTTACAGTTAATTATTCTAGTAACACAAAAATTGTGTTTCAAGTATTGTGTTACAAATAAGTCAACGTGTCTAAACATAGCAAGCCTAGAACTTATAGTAACACAAATAAATGTTACTGTTATGTGTTACTACAAGCCATAGTAACACTTTTCTTGGACTATAGTAACATATATTCAAATAATTTATAAGTTAAAATCAATTAAGGATAACTTCTTATCAAATATGCATGAATAGTGCAGTGGAAACTCAACAACAATTTGAAGGTGAGGTCCTGGGATCAAATCCTAGCAGCCTCTAATTTTTTGAATTTTTTATTTGTGTTACTACATTAATATTGTAACACATTTTATTAGGCATAGTAACGCATTCACATGTGTTGCTATATTATTATTGTAACATATTTTTTCAAAAGTAGTAACACATATATGTGTTACGCTAAAATTTGTTCTAGTAACACCAGCATATGCATCACTTATTTTTTGTGTTACTATAGGTCTTTGTAACACGTTTTCCTAACTTTAGTAACACATATATGTGTTACTAAAGGCCTGACCTGACGTAGTGGATGAGCATGATGAAGTATGGGAGCATCATGTGGCAACGCTTGAGGGCCCCACCAAGACTGTTGAAGACCCCACCTTAGCTGCAACTGCTCGATACTTGATAGCCTTGGATCATCTTTATGAAGATCACGCCACTGAATGGGGTAGAGCACATAGGCGTGCAGAGAAGGCTCAAGAAAAAGCTAAGGACTTGGAAAGGCAGCTGGATGAGGCTAACAACCGGGCCATAGAAGCTGAGGAACGTGCCAACCAAGCTCTGAAGACAATGGCGGAGAATGCCAAGCGTCACGCCCAGGAGATAGAAGAACTACATCAAGCTGGAATACGCCGAGGAGCGCGTACCAGGGAGGTTGCAAGGAAGAGGAACTTTGTCACTTCTACAAGCGGTGAGCGTCAGCTACCCCCTATAGCCCCTGTTCTAGATAATGACACCCGAGCAGCACCCTCTCGTCAGGGACCTAGAGGTAATGACAGGGACACATCTGAGGATGATGATGAGGATGACGGAGGCCATGATGACCCAAATGGCTCCGACAACCCCGACGGCTCTGACGACCAAGATGGGGGTATGGACGGCTCTGAGGGAGAGGATCCTGAGGAAGATCCAGAAGAGGACCCAGAGGAGCCACCATATGAGGATGACCATATGGATGAGGATGCTACACGGGGAGCTAGAGGTACTGCAGGTACTGCAGAGCCTGACAGTTGGTTCACCTTCCACAACCCGTTCATAGTCAATGATGAAGAGATCAACCTCCATGCAGAGTGGCACATGGATCGTGGGTTCAGTGACTGAGTAGTCTAGCAGTTGGTAGTGTCTTGGAGCTTTTGTTCTAGTAGTTTACAGCCGCTATCCTAGTAGTGTCTTGTAGTGTCCTGGTAGCTAGAAATGTCCTAGTAGTTTGTATGACACGTCTGTAGTTCGACTTGTATAATACACCTTATGTAATGAATAAAAATCATCTATGCTTGTAATCTAGAGTGCTTGTGTGTATTTGCAAGTTTTCTTGGTTCTTTGGTTGAGTGCATGTGTGTCTCAAGAGCAACTATAAATAACTAAATAATAATAATAAAAGATAAACACCTAACAACAAGACCAAAAGACATGTATTCACTTCAACTCATGGCTTACCCTCGCTTATGGAAACAGGATGCCGCCAAAGAAGAAGTCTGTACGCATCGCGGCTCGTCGCGAGCGTGAGGCGGAAGCCGGTGGAGATGGTCCACGCCCCGAACGCCCCCAAAGGGGTAGACCCCCTACAAGAGGAAAGAGAACCGTCCGTCGCAACCGGACCCCTGGAAGGAATAATAGGAGGAATGATCAGGAGAATAATGAGGAACATGATGGAAGCCGCCATGATGAGAATGAAGAAGAGGATGAGGGTGAGGTGAATCAGGACAATGTTGCGGGTAACAACAGAAGGAGAAACCAGAGACTGCCATCACCGCCACCACTCATCACTTTCGCAGAAGTTATGGCAAATCAGACTCAACTCCTGCAATCAATCGCTCAAGGAATGAATCAGCAAGGTCATGGACCTCCACCTCCGTCCAGGATGACCGAGTTTATGAGACTCAGGCCACCTACCTTTGACAGCACTGATGATGACCCATTGGCAGCTGATGACTGGCTTCGCAACATCAACAAGAAGCTCAACCTAGTCACTGCCAATGATCATGATAAGGTGATGTTGGCAACGCATCAACTTGTTGGTGCAGCTGCAGAATGGTGGGACAATTACCGTGAAGCAGCAGCTGAACCTGACACCATCACTTGGGATGAGTTTCAGCAAGCTTTCCGTGACTACCACATTCCAGAGGGAATCATGGAAATGAAAGCTGATGAGTTCCGCTCACTGAAGCAAGGACCAATGACAGTGAACCAGTACATCAAGAAGTTTATGAAGCTAGCTCGCTATGCTCCAGATGAGGTAAACACTGATAAGAAGAAGCAGGATCGCTTCAGGAAAGGTCTCAATGGCAACTTGAGGACCCAGCTGGTGACCCATATCTACCCAGATTTCAACACCTTAATGAACAAGACTTTGTTGCTTGAGGATTCACGCTCCTACCTCGATAATGAGAGGAAGCGTAAGTTCCAGGCCCAGAAGAACAAGCAACATGAAAGATTTCAGAGGCCTAAATTTGGATACCAGCAGAAACAGAGAAACCAGCAGACCATGCAGTATCGCACACCTGCATCCAGCCAGCAGCAATCCAACCAGATGTACCGTGGGCAATCTTCCAACTCTCAGCAGAAGAGCAACTCTTATGTCACCCAAGCACCTGTCAAAGGAAGAGCATGCTTCAACTGCAAAGACCCAGGCCACATGATTGCTAATTGCCCTTACAACAACAACAACAACAACAACAATAGGCAGCCATCTACAGTGTCACACAACTCTGGAGCAAGGACCGCAGTGTCAGGAGTCGGACGTGGTGAATCTCAGGTTTCTGGACAACAGAAGAGGACTCAATCTTTTGGACAAGGTCGAGTTAACCATATCAATGCTGAAGATGCTGAGGATACACCTGATGTGGTACTTGGTAAGTTCCTTGTCAATTCAGTACTTGCAACAGTTCTCTTTGATTCTGGAGCTTCGCATTCGTTTGTTTCCTCGAAGTTTGTTGCTGAGCATGGACTACCAACTGTTTTGCTTAAAATACCCCTAATGACCAAATCTCCCGGGGCTATGATCAAATGTCAACTTGAGTGTCCACGGGTTAAAATCCTTTTAAGTGGGGTAGAGTTCTTTGCAGACTTAGTAGTCCTTAGATCTAATGGAATAGATGTTATCCTTGGAATGGATTGGTTAGCCAAGCATAAGGGGAACATATCCTGTGCGGACCGTAAGGTTACTGCAACAAATCACAAGGGTATCACCGTAGAATGCCAGCCTAACCTGATGCCATCAGAACCAATGATCTGCAACATGGAAGCCACCAGACAGGGATGTGGAATTCATCATTGACTTAATCCCTGGAGCAACTCCGATTGCAAAGAGACCCTATCGGATGGCAGCAAATGAGTTGGTTGAGTTAAAAGAACAAATAAGAGAGTTACAGGAAAAAGGTTTTATCCGGCCTAGCTCATCACCGTGGGGAGCACCTGTCTTATTTGTAAAGAAGAAGGATGGGAGTCTCAGGATGTGTATAGACTACCGTTCATTGAATGGGGCAATTGCGTTTTTACCATCACTTTGTTGTGCCATTGTGATTTTACCCCCGAATCTGCGTTTTTGTGATTTTACCATCACTTTTTTGAACTGGGCAAAGATTCTACCATTAGTCTGTTACATGCCTTTTGACGGTGTTAAATGGTGAGGGAAAAGACCAAGTTGCCCTTTTGTGATTTTACCATCACTTGGGACATGAAAGTCATATAGAATTTGAAGGTTTTTTGCTACTTTTGAATGAAAATATGTAACAGATTCTAATATATTACCACAAAATATAAATTTGACAAAATTTGGTAAATTTGGACAGAAATTTGATACTATTTTCGACAGAATTTTGGCAGCATTTCACCCTACAAATCAACTGAGTATGACAAGATTTAAGTGCAGGCACTAGCAAAATGCATCCCCTCCCATCTGAACAAACTAAATCCCAATCACAAATTGAAGAAGTTTAGAGCATCCCTGACCGAGCCTCCACTTCGATTCTAAGCTTCATCCAATTCAAATAAAGCATTCAGCTGTTGGATTTGTCAATTCGGTAGAGAACAGTAACAATGCTTCTGAACTTTTGAAATCCAGTTCAAATAACAAAAATCTCTTACAGGAAAATGCTACTGAACAAAGTCCTGCCCGTGCTATGGCCGCACGCTCGCCGCGTCCTGCCCACCTCATGCTGCCGTGCCAGCGTCGCGTCCCCGCGCCGCGCGCCGGCGTCGCACCCGCCCTCGCCGTGCTGCCGCCGCACCTGCGTCGCAAGCGCCGGCGTTGCTCCCGCGTCCCTGGTCTACGCCGCGCCCGTGTAGAGCAGCCACCGCCGCCGCGTCCAGCCGCCGCCGTCGCCTTGCTAGCTAGGGTTAGGTGTAGGTTTCTCGGAGTGAGTTCTGTTCGCGTGGAGGAAGACTGAGAACGAACGATTCGAGTCGTGGTGGAGGTGAGAAGATTGGAGTCAGGGGTACTTTGGTCCATTTGCGTTTTTTCCCTTTTTTTTAATCGGTGAATTCCTTTGATCTCACCGTATAGTAAACCCATGGTAAACGGCAGGTTCAATTTGAAAAAGTGATGGTAAAAACGCAAAAACGCAGATTCGGGGTTAAAAACGCAATTGGCCTTTAGAATGATGGTAAAAACGCAATTTTCCCATCAAGAATAAGTACCCACTGCCCAGGATCGATGATTTGTTTGATCAGCTCAAGGGGGCCAAGTTCTTCTCCAAGATTGACTTAAGGTTAGGTTACTACCAGTTGAAGATAAGGGTCGGTGATATTCTGAAAACAGCGTTTGTAACTCGGTACGGACAATACGAGTTCACAGTGATGCCTTTTGGATTGACCAATGCTCCAGCCTACTTCATGAACTTGATGAATAAGATCTTCATGGAAGAGTTAGATCGGTTTGTCGTAGTCTTTATTGACGACATACTTATCTACTCCAAAAGTGCCGAAGAGCATGAGGAGCATTTGAGGATTGTATTGGAAAGGCTTAGAGAGCATCAACTCTATGCGAAATTCAGTAAGTGTGAGTTCTGGCTACAGGAAGTTGCATTCTTGGGTGATATTATAAATGAGAATGGAGTAGCAGTGGATCCAACAAAAGTGGAAGCAGTTATGGATTGGAAGCAACCAAGGAATGCCTCGGAAGTCAGAAGTTTCCTCGGTTTAGCAGGATATTATCGGAGATTCATTGAAGGGTTCTCCAAAATAGCAAAGCCAATGACAGAACTAACAAAGAAAGACAAGAAATTTGAATGGACTCCAGCATGTGAGAAGAGCTTCCAAGAGTTGAAGAAGAAGCTAACAACAGCCCCAGTGCTCACCTTACCCGACATACACAAGGACTTTGTGGTATATTGTGATGCATCTCGACAAGGTCTTGGATGTGTGTTGATGCAAAACGAAAGGGTGGTTGCATACGCTTTGAGACAGCTAAAGGTTCATGAGAAGAACTACCCTACCCATGACTTGGAATTAGCTGCAGTAGTGCATGCCTTGAAGATCTGGCGACACTACTTGATCGGAAATAAGTGCCACCTATACACTGATCACAAAAGTTTAAAGTATATCTTTACTCAGACAGAGCTTAATTTGAGGCAAAGAAGATGGTTGGAATTGATAAAGGATTATGACTTAGAGCTGCAATATCACCCTGGAAAAGCAAATGTGGTTGCGGATGCATTAAGCCGCAAGGCTTATTGCAACAACATGAAGGCAGTTTCAACTAATCAAGCTTTGGTTGATGAGATGAACCGATTGAACTTGCAAGTGGTCGACCAGGGATATGTTAACACCTTGTGTGTTAAGCCAACCTTAGAAACTCAGATCAAGAGAGCTCAAGGAAAAGATCAAGAAATTCGAGAATTGAAAGAAAAGATCGGTGAAAACAAAGCCCCAGGTTTCAAGATGGATCCTAGTGGTATCTTATGGTTTGAAGATCGGATCTGTGTGCCGAAGACCAAAGACAATGACTTGAGGCAACTCATCATGAATGAAGCACATAACTCTGCATATTCCATCCACCCTGGCGCAACCAAAATGTATCAAGATCTAAAGCAGAAGTACTGGTGGGTTGGAATGAAGAGAGATATAGCCGAGTATGTTGCCCGCTGTGACGTATGCAGCCGAATCAAGGCAGAACACCAAAGACCCGCCGGATTACTACAGCCTCTACCCATCCCAGTATGGAAGTTTGATGAAATTGGTATGGACTTTATCGTGGGTTTACCCCGATCAAAGAAAGGAAATGATTCGATATGGGTAATAGTGGACAGGCTTTCAAAGGTAGCCCGTTTAGTCCATGTGAAGAAGAAGTATAGAGGAGAACAGTACGCACAGTTATATGTGGATCACATATTAAAGTTACATGGAGTTCCAAGCAGAATAGTGTCGGATCGTGGCCCACATTTTACTTCTCGTTTCTGGAAAAGTTTACATGCTCTGTTAAAAACAAAGCTTGACTTCAGCTCAGCTTATCACCCGCAGACCGATGGACAAACAGAACGTGTAAATCAAATCCTTGAAGACATGTTGAGAGCTTGTGTCCTGACATATGGAAAAGACTGGGAGAAAAGTTTGTCTTTTGCGGAGTTCTCTTACAACAATAGCTATCAGGCAAGCTTGCAGATGGCACCGTTCGAAGCACTTTACGGCAGAAAATGTAGAACACCTTTGATGTGGTCAGAAGTTGGAGAACGTTCATTGTTTGGACCAGCTATCATCAGAGATGCAGAAGAAAAAGTGGCCATCATTCGTGAGAATCTCAAAGCTGCACAAAGCAGGCAGAAAAGTTATGCAGATACTCGACGACGGGAACTTGCCTTTGAAGTGGGAGACTATGTATACCTTAAAGTATCCCAGATACGAGGTACTCGAAGGTTTCAGATTTCCACGGCTGTAACAACCCGGGTCCCGAAATACGGCTTAACCCCACTCGCACGTCGGGTGAGGCACACCTACTTAGTAACTCCGGATTAATCCTTTTACGCGAAGCGTGGACGAAAGCGGTCCCTAACAACCCAAAATTTAAATACAGTGAAAATCACTCAAAATTTGAACTTTTTAGATTTATAGGTAATTCCATGTTTTTACAAAAATAAAATTCATTAAAGTAATTGAACAATAGAATATGAAGAATTTATAAAAAATAAAAGTTCATGCTCAAGTGTTTGTTTTTGTTTTATTTGCCATTTGGATTTTTCTTGGTGTTTACTTCTTTTCCCATTCAAATTTGCCCAAACTGAAATCTGGGAATGTTTGAAACATTTCTTTTCGCGGGCGCAGCCCACTTCCTTTCTTCCCTGCCAGCCCGGCCCACTTTCCTTTTTCTTCACCTTTCCCCGCAGCAGGCCGCCTCCTCTCTTCTCTTTCTCCCTGGCCCAGCAAAACCGCGCGGCCCAGCCCAGCCCAGCCGCTCTGTCGTCTTCCCCGTGAGAGGGAGAGCAGAGCTCTCTCGAGCTCTCGCCGCACCGCCGCTTCCCTCTCCCTTCTCTCTCTCTCTCTTCCTTTCCAGCTGTTGTACCTGCGCTGCTGTAGCCATGCCGCCGCAACGTCGGCCAGCCTTTGCACCGTCCCATCGGTGTACGGGGCAGCGTCGCGCTATTTAAGCCGCGGCGACGACCATCGGAAGACCCGCTCTCACAGCGCGATGGCGAGCTCGTCAACGGCGACCAGAAGCTCCGCTTAGCTTCGCGACCAAGGCACCGACCTCCCCACGCCGCAATTTGAGCCCGCAAGCAGCCGCCACGCGCAATGCCGCCGGAAAAGATCTCCGCCCGAGCGCCGGCGAGCTCTCTCTCTCCGTCTGATTCACCGCACCTTTGGCCAGCTAAGTGTACGGCCTCGCAGTCGCCCTTGACGTGCCGCAATTGCTGACCAATTTCTCAGCCTCCACGCCGAGCCTCATCTTCAATGCGGGGATAGGATCGTCGCCGGAAAATATCGCCGCCGGCGATATTTCTTGCTCGCACCGCCTTCCTCCGCCTATAAAAGGCCGCAGCCTTCTTGCGCAACACCCCATCGCCACCACTCCGCAAATCGAGCACCACATCGTCTCAATTTCTGGTTTCCCCCTTTCTTCCCCGATTCCGGCCGCCGCGCCATTCGTCGTCTCTGGTGCGTTTCTTCCTTCTCTCTCCGTTTCTTCGCGTCGTTTTACTCTTCCTTATACTTCTCCCAGCCCCTGCGCTAGCTCATTTAGGCCACAACCGTGTCAGCATCGGGCGCCGCCTTGCGCCGCCGCGGGACCTCGTCGCCGGCCACGCACACGGCCGCACTAGCCCAGATAAGCACGCGCACGTGCTCCACGCGTTCACGCGCACCTCCCCGACCGCACAAACCTGGCACTAACGCGCACCCACGCGCGTTTCCCTCACCCGCCGCCGCCGCGGCAACTCCAGTGAGCCCGCGCTGCCGCTCTTGGCCTCCCCGTCGACACCATGTACCCCTCCTAGCTCCGTCGTCATGCGCTTAGCCTCCGTGGCGACATCTCGTCGTCCCTCGTCCACCCTAGCAGCCGGCGGCGAGCTCTCCGGCGAGCCACCGCCGCGCCTCACCCAGCACCGCCGCTCTCTGACGTGGTCGCGCGTCCATCTGACGTGGCCAGCCACGTCAGCGTGCGGGTCCCACCACATAAACCCAGTCAGCATCTCTCTCTCTCTCTTTTTCCGGTGCACTCGGTCCACGTGGACCACACTCACACACACAGTGTCGGTCCACAGCCCGTGCACCCAGTCCACAGAACAGTAGTCTCGGGTGCACTATGTAGCCCGAACCCACATGTCAGCCTCTGGTCACAGCTCTTTTCTGCTAGATCCACCCAGCTATTGCACACAGAAACCTATTTCGAGGCTTTTCCTGTTTAGAAAAATTCCAGAAAATTCCCAAAAATACCTCATATTATCTGGAATAATTTACCACCTTTTGCCAGCCCTAGAAAAATATAGTAGTACCAAAATAAATAGAAATCTATAGCATCTCTTATGGTCTATTTCTTTTTCATAACATTTTCCTTCTAGCTTCGATTTAATAGGTTCCTTTTTCCTAAATATCATGTCCAGCCCAATCCTTTCATCGTTTCTTTCGTTTGTGGTTATTTGAATCTTTATTTGGATTTTATTTGGGATTTATTTTACTTTACGCTAGTTACTTACTCGTCGATAATTTACGTACTCTAGCTAACGAAGAATTCGAAGAGGAGTACGAGGACCCGGATTTCGAGGAGGAGCACGAGGAAGAGTTTGAAGGCAAGTTCTAACTTTCCTTGATCATGTTGATCCTATGTTTTACAACCACATCCTATGAATGGCCTGTTTTAAATACTTATATCATGCATGCTTATTTTATTATTTGAAATGTTGTGTTAGTTAAGAACCTATTAGAATAGAAATCCTTGATATTGATGTCTGTTACTTGTTCAACCTAGGATGTTTCCTTTATGCTATAATAATGCTGAATTATTGCCTTGGCACTAGAAATGCTTAGGAATCTACCGCAATATTTATTTATTGCTTCACCATATTACATGTTTTTGTGAAATGTGTGAAAATAAGTGTTTGGTGTTTAAAATAAAATGGGGAATGGTGTTAATCAACTAGTGTGTTGGCTTGAAGTGGGAAATTTTAGGCGGGGGCGAGATGGTGATTGTTGGCTAGTGAACCCACATAGGTGGGGATAGGTGGAAGATGCTCGCCTCTGCCGGTTAAGGACCGGTTCATCGGACCTCACCCTAGTGAACTTCGTACAACCAACAGATCCCTGTATGCGGCAGGACTTGACCCTAACTTTCTGGTGTCTATCACTTGATCCACCTCGGAGGCGGTAGTGCAGCGAGCAACCAGGAGCAGGCACGACATTGGTCGTTGTCCGACTTGACCTTTGGGTCCTTGACTACTTGTAGTCGAAATCTTAAGTCCCTGGGTCGGTAATGGCTCGTAGGTGGGATTGTGGTGACTCTCGGGGAAGGTGGGTTTCGCTATGTCGCTCCCTTGCTAAGAGCGATGTAGTCTGTGGGTAAAGTGTACAACCTCTGCAGAGTTAAATCTATCCGGATAGCCGTGTCGCGGTCACAGACGCGCTATGGTTGAGTTCACAATGATTAGTCTTATCTTCTCCTTGAGGTGTGAGTGGGTAGTAGTTGCCCGTGTTTTTGGAAATGAGAGTCGGTACGGCCGTGCGCCCGAAGGCTCGCCTAAAATTTGGGAACTGGCGGGATTGAAGTATCTCCCCCAGGGCCAGCCCACTTAATGATGACAATCAAATCTTTTCTAAAAGTTTTTATGCTTTAAAATGAACCATGCATTAAAAATCAGCTTTCCGCTAAAGTTTAAACCCTAAAGCCTAATCCTTGATACAGCCATATATGCATCTGCAATCTCTTGAATAGTGTTAGGACTTGCCGAGTACCTTATGTACTCACCCTTGCTTTAATCATTCAGAAGTCCGTCGCCCAAGTTGCCTGTAGAAGTTGGACTCTGCGCTTTTCGCTTTATGATTGTTAGTTTGTGGCCTGGACTGCCGGTCACTTTAGTATTGTAATTTGTAGTCTTTGCAAGACATTTGTGGTATTGTAATAATAATCGAAGTATGGACTTGGTATTATCTTTGTTTTGTGCGTATCAACTACTGATCCAGGGATTGGTACGGTAAGCACAGTGGATTTCAGAAATGGGGTCCGACAACGGCTTTCCTAATCTTGTCCACCTCAAGCTCTGCGAGATCCACACAAGACATCCAAAGACCCTGGAGGCGATGATCTCCAGGTCGCCGTCGCTCACATCTCTTAGCATCCAAGACCTACATATCAGGAGCAACAATGCCGACGGTAGCTATGACAACTGGGTCATTCACGCACCGAATGTCAAAGAGTTTGCGATCAGGTCAGAATTAGAAGACTACGGCCAAGCCCATGGGTGCAGCATAGAGAACCTGGACTCGCTCAAGGAGGCGCATGTCGCCATTGATGGCCCTCACTTGGTTAGGATGCTCTCGGGCATGCACAAAGTCCAGAAGCTATGCATTGACGTAAGTTGCTCTCTAGCTCCTTTGTTAGTATACCTCGTGAAGCACTAGTATACAATATCTCATGTCTTTTTTCCCGGTCGAAATATATGCTCTATTGCTTTTATTGTGTTTTTTTGACAACTCTGGAAGTTGAAAGTTCCATTGGATCACTGTCGAGGTTTTAGGGCCTCGATAGATTTGTTATGGGGGCGAAGGAACCAAGAATACGATGATGAACACGAGACAAGGAGTTTAGACAGGTTCGGGCCTTCCGGAGGATAATAACCCTACGTCCTGTATGGGGTGGTTTGTATTGCGTCTTTTTGAGAGAGGATCCCTGCCCGCCTTATATAGTCGGGGGTACAGGGTTACATGGAAAGTATCCTAGTCAGATACAACATGGAAATACTTGGAGTATAAGTCAAGAAGCCCTTCTAAGTCACGCCGAGTAGTAGAACCTTCCATCTTTGCATCGTGGGCTACTCGGCCTCTTCTGGGCTGGTCCGACTACCCTTGTCAGGTTACTCGGCCCTTTGGTCTTAAGGGTACCCAGGGGTCATGGTAACGACAGTAGCCCCCAAGTGCTTTTTGATTGATCCAGTGGATTGCTTCCGACTAGTCTTCTCTCCATGCAGAAATTGATCTCAAGTGATATTGAGAAATTAAAAAGGACTTGACCTGAATCAAGTTTGAGGTACTTGACCTCGGGTGGACCAAGACTAACAGGGCTTTGAATTAGGCATGCTGTCAGTTGGCACCTAACTCTGAATGAAATCAGAAAAATTGAATGAATGCTTGTTGAAGCGAGTTTAATGATTGCCGTGTGAAAAACAACACTCAGCTCTCAGAGCCAATTATGTCCATAGAGGATATTTGAATATGTCAGCATCCGAGTCTGTCGGCTAGGGCTGATAGCATACTATGTAAATAGTATCCAACTGACTGAGTTGGCCTATGCTGAAAAGCATGCCTACAACTTTGAGAATTATGAATGCACGATCAGTGCATCATACTGATGTAGCCCCCGAGTTACTGTGTCGTTCGTAGAATTGTATAGTAACTCAAAGTGTGCCTGAACGAGGAAATACGATCCTGATCCGAGGTTGAAAATAAAGTCAGCATCCGAGTCTGTTGGCTAGGGCTGAAAGCATACTATGTAGATAGTATCCAACTGACTGAGTTGGCCTAGGCTGAAAGCATGCCTACAGATTTAAAAATTACGAATGCACGATCAGTGCATCATACTGATGTAGCCCTCGAGTTACTGTGTAATTCGTAGAATTGTATAGTAACTCAAAGCGAGCTGAACGAAGAAATAAGATCTTGATCCGAGTGAATGAATGTACGATCAATACATCATACTGATGTGTTGAAAAGTAGCATCCATTATATAAGGAACTCATGTTTTCCTGCGCACAAGGCAATTAGAACAGGAAGTCACAATGAGTCTCAGCCAAGAACTTCTCATTCCGAGCTGGTGTCTAGGTCCATCCAGCTAATCAGCCAGAGATGATTACAACCCGTAGCCCCCAAGCTGTCTCTCAACGAAAACAATTGAGATACAGAAGAGGATAAATTCTAGGTATTATCCGACTTAAATTGTCAAGGATATAAGACAACCCGTGTGCCTGGCAAGTCTGCCGAGAAAATGGTAGAACTCACGCAAGTGAGTCCACGTGGACTAGCCCCCGAGTCTGTGGATAATCAGAATGATTATGTGCAGACTCAAAAAGAACTAGAAGCCTGACTGATGATACAACCATAAAATTTGTGGAACTCACGTAAGTGAGTCCACGTGGACTAGCCCCCGAGTCTGTAGGTAATTAGTATAATTAAGTATAGACTCAAAATAGACTAGAAGCATTGTAGAGCCGCTGTTGTTGTAGATCCGTCCGACTGAAATAATCAAGGACTGAAATAAATCTTTAGTCTGACTGTTGAGAGCCGGCATCCTCGTCTGTCTTCAAATCTTCAATGCTTGAAGTTGGTGAGCATGGAGTGTAACTTGTAGGCTGGAGCAGGGCTCGGCCGACAAAATCAAGATCGGAACAGCGAGCTCCTATCCAGTCTATCTTGCATTGAAACTTGTCGCTGTTGGTTGCTTGTCTTCATTGTTTACAGCAGCTCACGTGTTATAGTACTTGGTCATCTTGAAATTGACACAAGAAATAAATCGTAGCCATCATTCTAATGAAGCTCACTGCTGGCCGAGTGATTATACATGGCTAAGTGGCGTGGCCATATTGAATAAAAAACTGGCCGACTGATGTTTTGCCGAGGATGATAGATGAGTAATTCTTGCCGATTAGATGATTATGCTTGATTGAACGGTAAGTGACATTAATCTTGTCTTGGATGGCAAAGCCTACATTCTGGCCGACTGAACATGTAAATCTTCGTCCCTTGTAGAGCATGTAAACAAGCCTCGAGTCTGGAGACACATGCCACGATGGCGATGATAAGGTGAGAGCTTGGACTGCAGCGACGCAAGACGAGCTCCGACGGTGTGGTGTAGAGGACGCTGCCCGCAATGACGATGCGTGCACTCATAGAGTGAAAGGGCGCTAGGCCGACAAAATCAAGTCGGGACAGCGAGTTCCTGTACTGCGAGAGATCAGCGGAGGGCGACGTACCCGGGCTGAAAAATTCTTGCAAGCTCCAGTTGTGCTTCGCTAGGGAAGAGACAAAGTGGAGCCCCCAGGAGATAAGAAATAATTCCTTGGAGCAATTGTGTGGTGGCTTGAACATCACGTTCTGGTGGCGGTCTGCAGCATTAGGTCTTCATGGATAATCTCAACCGACGGCTGCAGGGCCAGAAGAAATTCAGCATGAGCTCCGGCTGCGTCGGCGATGCGTGCTCTGGACGCGGCAGCGAAGCAACTTCAGCCATGACAGCGGAGACGAGTTCCGGATGTGGGGGTGAAGCGACGTGAGGCGAGCTCCGGCCATGTGGCGAGGTAGACGGTGCTTTGTAACCATGGTGAACTTGGGCCGCACGGTGAGACCGACGATGATACGACCACGCCGAACCCGAGCCATATGGCGAGATGGACGGTAATGCGCAACCATGGCCAGCTCAAGCCAATATGTAGCTGAGTGAGATAATCAGCGAAGAAGATGTAGCCGAGTGAAATAATCAGCAAAGAAGATGTAGCCGAGTAATTCTAGCCAGGCAGCACCAGCCGACTGGTAGCGATCTGAGTGAGTACTCAGCTTGTAGCTGGACATATCCCGGCGATAATGACGAGGCGAGAGCTTGTGCTGTCGTGACGCGAGGTGAGCCCAGGCTGTGCGGTGAGGCAGACGACGACATGACCATGACGAGCTCGAGCCATAAGGCAAGACAGGCGGTAGTGCACGGCCAAGGCCAGCTCGAGCCTGACGGCGAAGTAGATGAGTTGGAGAAGGACGAGGAACCCGAGGAGCGTGCAGCCTTTGAGCCAGTAGCTCGCGGCGCTTAGCACGGCAAGCTCATAAAACATCAGCACGAACGGTCTCTCGGCTCTTGGAGCGATGCGTGGTGCTCGACATGATGACCTTGTTGAGCAATGCAGTAATCTTGATTCTTGGACTGAGTCACTTCATTAGCCCAGGTGAAGGACTAATATGTGCTCAATATGGAGATCTCGTCGATGCTTCTTCCCGAGAGCATTGTTATGCATGGTCAGGAGTTTGTTAAGGACTTGAATAGCGTCCAGCACTTGATCATGGGAGTGTACTCGGCTAAAAGCTCACATGGAGCGTAGCGGAGTAGAGTGTCTCAGCCCCCAAGTATAGGAGACATGTGTGAGCTATGAGAGATTTCTGTAGATATAAACAAATAAACACATTATGTAGTAATATATGATATATAAGATAATCAAATATATGACCACAACAGCAGGGTTGATTTTAGTCATCATGATTAATGTGTATCGGCTCAGCCGATCTTTTCAACTCTGATGGCCGAGTTATGGCGTACAGAAATCTACAAAATTGACGTAAGTCATAGGATTAAAAAAGTGAGTGTTTGTCAAGCGAGCCTCTTTGACTGTTTTCAGAGACCGGTTGTCGCCTTATGTTTATGCACTCTTTGAACTCAGCCGGCCCTGTAGGACGTGGGACACTGGGTCAACACACGTTTAGGGAGACGACGGCATGAACGAGCAAGAGCTTCACAATCAGAGCAGACAAGGCTTACTTAGTCGGCAAGAGATACTCAAGACATAACTCATGATGTTTATGTAGCCCCCGACTTTGTAGGCAGTAAATATGTTACTGGGTACAGAGCCAAGAATGATTAAGGGGAAAATTGATATTTGATTTATGTGAAGGCACATAAAAAGGAGGAGTGGTATATGATAGAACAATTGTAAAAGAACTTGAAATATGATGAAAATTAAATAGGTGACTTAGCTTGCATAATAAGCTGTTGTCATTTGTCGTGGAGCCGAGAGGCTGTCGTGACGACGTGACTGCGCCGTGGCCGAGTGGCTGTCTTGGCGAAGTGATCAATGGCCGAGTGGCTGTCAGAGCGCCGCCGGAGCTGCGTGGCTGTTATGGCGGGATGACCGCCATAGCACATAAGCGGCCGAGAGGTGACTATCGTCGAGTAGTCATCATACACCTGTTTTGATTAAAACAACTAGTGCATGCAAGTTATAAGCAAGAGCAGATAAGGATTTCATAATATGCAAATCATTAACTGAATTGCTAAGGAAAATAATATAGTAAATATGAGTAAGAATAGAAAACTTCTCTTTATAGGTGAAGCTATTTTGAAGTTGGTCATTTGAGAGAACCAATGTGAAGCTGCTGATTTCAGTAGACACAAACCCGAGTGACCATCGTCGTGGCCGAGAGGCTGTCGTGGTGTTATGCCGAAGAGTAATTGCAGATTGGAACTTGCATCCGTTAGCAGTGTAGCTTTTGCCGACCAGAGAAAACAACTTCAATGATTGGATGTATGCAGCAGATATCTTGGTATATGCCAAGAGTTAAGATCCTGATGGAAATCCTGACAGCTGTATATTCCAATAATAAAATTCCAGAGATGAATTTCCAGATAAGTAAGCCAATGATGGCGACTAAATATTTCAACCATTAATAAATCATGGATAGAAATCTTGATGACGAAGTTTCAGATAAATTTCCCAATGGTCAGTGAGTGACAGAAGTTAATAGAATATCTGGAGTCCAGAAAATAAATAACCAGAAGTCCAGAAGTAATGTTGAGAGATAGGTCCAATACTCAGAACTCCAGAAGTCCGTTATTAAGGAACATAAGAGGCTATTGCTGAGAAATCCAGAGATATTGGAGGCCATTATTAAGAAATCCAAACGGCCAATATTAAGAAATCCAGATAGCCAATAATATGAAATCCAGAAGACCAATATTACGAAATCCAGAAGACCAAAATTATGAAATCCAGTCGACCAATATTATGAAATTCAGTCGGCGAGTATAATTCCAGAAATCCATTTGGTGAATTTGTCGACCATAACAAGTAGGTGAGTGAATTCACCCTGAGCTTTATTCATGGGCCCGACCATGTCAAGCCTCCAGACCGCGAAGGGCCATGTTGAGGGTATGGTTTGCAAAGCTTGTGCCGGCATGTGAGTCTATCGGGTGTAGTACTGACAACCTTCGTATGTTTGAACGAGGTGTCCAGCCTTCAAGATGGCGGTGAGTCAATAGAAACCCGCTAATAGGCTTTCCCGACTAAAGCACGCGAGGCTGCGTGATTGCCGCAACGCCCGAGTGAATGTCCTGGAGAAGTTGCTAACCATGGGAGCTTGATGTGTACAATGAAGTTGATGTAAAACACCCGTCAGTCGTCTTCTTCCAGGTGCTCGGTGTTGTCTACAACCATGGCTTCTAAAGTGTCAGGTTGCGGCTAGCTGGTGCTCTTCGTGAAGCTCCTTGTTAACGAGAGTACGCCAAGTTGTTGTACGTGTAGCTGTACGCGGCGCTGCTGCTGTGGCCGAGAGGTCATCGTTGTACGTCGGGGAGACGCTATGACGACGTAATCATCGGGCGGCCGCCGTGGCCGAGTAGTAGTCAAAGCCAACTACTCGGACCTCCTAGCATGACATAACTTAAGCATGCAAAGCTCAGAAAAGCCATCACGTGATCAGTTGTTAATCAGATAGCTTAAGGGTAATATAGCGCAGAAAAGAAGAATAAAGAATGGAAAGAAGCTTCTCTTGTGTGCGTGTGCATGCTGATTTTGATCCCGTCTCCGGAGTAGCCTGCTCGCTCGAGACTTGAAGCCTTGGGAACACTGGGTCGGCGGAACACGCGCCACCGTGGCCGAATGACGCTATATGTCGGAGTGGTCGCCGCCGCAACGTCGTGGAGCGGCCGTGGCGACAGAGAGATCACCATCGATCATGCGCCGAGTAGTTGCCGGAGCCTAATGAGGCCGGCGTAGACACCGGGTAGTCGGGGAGTCGACTCATGAACGTCTGATGTGTTGAAGTCGAACTCAATCAGCCCCCGGCCTCCGCGATCAGGTGTTATCAGGTACATGCAGAAACAGAGCACTAATTCGTGAGACTCGTATTCGAGTCAAGCAGCATCACGTGCGGACAGATAAGCTAGAGTAATTAGCAATAAAATATGGAAAGCATGAATAGAAAAGGAAGAATAAATCTTCTCTGTTGATCTGGTTGTGTGAGAACTCTGCTATGATCATGAGAGCAATGGACGCAGGAACAAGTCCTGAACGAGCAATATTGTCTCCATCCTAAAGCGAAGGTTGCCTGCTTGATCAACTCAAGCTGCATGACTTGTCGCCGCTATTTGTTCAGCTCGTAGCATAGACTCGGATCTCCTCAGTAGATACGCCCAGTCTACGAGATGAGTCGGCGGGCCGTGAGCCATCCCATATTGTTGACGTGCTGGTGATCATGAGTAAATTAGCCGAAGCATGGCTCATGTGTACCTCGTAAAACAGGGTAGTACTCACGTAATGAGTAGATCACTCATCAATTGATTATAGGAATCAATAAAGAAATAAAGAAAGCTTGATTAGAAACAAGAAAGAATCTTCCCTGTTTGTCATATGGTGATTTTCCTCACGTAACCAGAGTAGCCTCTCTTGCCTAGGGACTTGGAGTCGTAAGGCAACACGTCTTTTGTCGATGGAAAGCTGCAGCTTTGTATCCGACTTGGACTCCGTCTCTGCTTGTATGCAGGTATATGCCATCGTCGTCGAGTCGCCGACTAGACGACTTGTTGCGAGAGCTGATGGCAGATCGAGATCAACGGAGCACGCCTCCTCAGGACTTGATGATGCAGGGACATCACAGCCGGGTTGCCGAGATGAGACCGGCAGGGACGTCGTCTTGAAGCTGGTACGCCACGGCTGTTGGCTTGATGTGACGATCTGCCAAGTAGTCGACTTGCGTTGGTCGTTGAGTCGAGCCCCTGACAGTTGATGATGTAGATTTGTCCATCGTACTCGACGGAGGATTCCAGCGCACCCCCTACCTGGCGCACCACTGTCGAGGTTTTAGGGCCTCGATAGATTTGTTATGGGGGCGAAGGAACCAAGAATACGATGGTGAACACGAGACAAGGAGTTTAGACAGGTTCGGGCCTCCCGGAGAATAATAACCCTACGTCCTGTATGGGGTGATTTGTATTGCGTCTCTTTGAGAGAGGATCCCTGCCCGCCTTATATAGTCGGGGGTACAGGGTTACATGGAAAGTATCCTAGTCAGATACAACATGGAAATACTTGGAGTATAAGTCAAGAAGCCCTTCTAGGTCACGCCGAGTAGTAGAACCTTCCATCTTTGCATCGTGGGCTACTCGGCCTCTTCTGGGCTGGTCCGACTACCCTTGTCAGGTTACTCGGCCCTTTGGTCTTGAGGGTACCCGGGGGTCATGGTAACGACAATCACCGTTGTCCAACGTACCACTGCAGTTGGCCATGTTTGTTTGCGTCCAGGATCGGTTTCTAGCTAGGCTTAGTAAACAAAATATCTCAAATTTTGGTTTCATTGTGTTTTAGCTGGTAGTTATAGTGTTTGAGATGTTTCGGAATGCTTAAACATGTTCTTTTTGCTGGTTTAAAGGGATCTGTAGAAAAATCACAATTTTTTATGGGTCCACCAAGGACTAGTCTTTTATTCCAGATATGAATTTATGATCGCATACTTATTCAGGTACAGTGTAATGTAGTTCCCATTTCTGTGGTTATTTGTGTGTTTGGATGATAAATTTTTGCATGTTCTTGTGATGACCTGGCATGAGAGCTGGGGCGTACATAATCTTTCCCGATCTCTATCCACATATATACACCAATCGATCCTCATGTGGGGGTTCAGTAAATAGCTTCAAGTGCCGATGATTGAAAAGTCATCAATGCAAAGCATTTTTACTTGCCCCATATTCTTTATTCTGGTCTAATTAATCTTTCTCTTTATCTCTCAGATGCAGTCTGATCATGTTATTCTGCAACCCCGGCCATCAAAATTTTGGAACTTGACGAATTTAAGAATTTGGGCAAAATTTAATATTTTACCAAGAATTTATACCACCTTACGCTTGCTGAAGAGTGCTCCCAACTTGGAGAATCTGTGGATCACGGTAATGTCAAATTATACTTCCTGGCTAAAATCTCAGCCGCTATTAATTTCTTAAAAATGCCATTTGTCATCTGTCCTCATTGTATCACCTTTTGTAGATCATTCATGAACATGATGAATACATTGAAGATTATAGGGGAATTTCATATACACAATGGGTGGGATTATTCTCCAGACTCAAATGTGTTCGCTTAGATTATATCCAGAGCAACTCACATGAAATGGAATTCATTGAATTTCTTCTGTTGGAAGCAAGACAACTTCAGAAAATAGAAATTTCTGTACACGAACTAAGCCCAATGTCAATGGAGGATTTGTCTGGCGAGTTATCAAAATATGAAAAAGCTTCATCACAGGCAGAGCTTATTATCACTCCGTAAGTTTTCTTATCCCGTGGATAGCATTAATTTATAGTCTTTATTTCAATAGTATGACCACAGAATTCACTTATGTTGAAAGAACTATCATATTTCAAGTGTCGCACATCTGGAATTAGTTATGCTTTACTTCTATGTTCTGCTTGAGATGTTGATTTGGATACTCTGAGTGAGATACA
Source organism: Eragrostis curvula (assembly GCA_007726485.1). NCBI lineage: Eukaryota > Viridiplantae > Streptophyta > Magnoliopsida > Poales > Poaceae > Eragrostis > Eragrostis curvula. The sequence continues at coordinate 14,979 of RWGY01000128.1, read as the reverse complement.
CAATGGCATTGATAAGGTTCCCTCATGTGTTATATCTACGTTTGTAGTTTACCAAAGGGATCGTGTACGTGCTTTATACACTTCAATTTGATACTATGTGATATCACATATAAAAGTACTCGTTAGAACCTGCATAAATTATATGGGATATTTCCTATCCCTATTTTGTGTATATCCATTGCATAATAAATTAGAGCCAGCTAACATTCAGTTATGTTTAGAAACGAACATAATATAGAATGATACAATTTTGATGATCTAAAATAAGAGGACGGCATTCCTTGTGCGAACTTTAAAGTCCTCTCCATCTATTGTTCACTTCCGTCTCCATTTGTACTTGCATGCCCTGGGATCCAAGTGTTAAGCCCCTAGTTACACCAGCCTTATTATAAGCACCGTTTTCATATTGGATATAGTACACTAGTAGGGGCTTTGATTTGCATAGCCGTGCCAAACATATGATTCCATGTGAGATGGATCAGTTATTCTATACATCTATACATTCTCATTCTAATTAATCTCACTGAGCTGGTGGGGGTTCCAAATGATACAGAGAAAAGACATAACTTTCTTTTTTCTTTTTCTTTTTGCAGTTCTCAACCGACAATGCAGACGCTGGAGGAATTAATGATGAGGGATTGACAAAGAAATGAAACAGAGGAAGAAAACTGTGGGCCTGATCTCGTGAGGTTTTTTCGACTTCGGCTGCTGTTGTGGTAGCATGTTGGTGAGCTGCGGCTGCAGCCAGCAGTAAAAATGTCAAGCGATCAAGCCCGTGACAGTGAGCACCTGGGAGTTGTTTGTGATACAAGAGCATGTGTTGCATGCTTGAATAATATTGTTGTACCTTGCAAACTGATTCTGGAGTAGTTGTTACTATAATTCAGACCATTAGGCATGCGCATATCATGCTGAAATGTGTTCTACTTAGTACCATGCAAATCTTGTAGCAGAGAAAGCGAACAAACAGTGTTGTCTCATTTGAATGAACCCATGGTGTTCGATCGTATTGCAAGAGTGGCGATTTCTGGTTTTAATAAGCTGAACCCTCGCCACGTCCTGCTCCTGCCGTCCGGAATACCAAGCACGCCGAAGAATCGCGGAGAGCTGCCGCACCACACGTCGTCGGCGCCCTCATCGAACAGGCGCCTCGATCCGGGCGATGATCTCGGCCATGACGCAGTCCAGCGACCAGGTGTCGACGCTAGTCCGTCTTCCCCAGCACCTCGGGGCCGGGGCCATGTACAGCGTGCCGGAATCTATGTATGGCGGCGCCACGCACGTGGAGATTGCGATGGCCAGGATGACGTGGATCTGGTGCATCCTATGGGCGCCCGTTAGCAGCTGCGGGCCGTGGTTCAGGAGGCCGTGGTAGCGGACGACGAAGCACGCGTTCCAGCACCGCAGCACCTCCGCCTGCGCGTTCTTGCAGCCGTCATCGTCGTTGGAGCGGATGCGCTTGATGGCCACGACACGACCTCCCTGATGAGACGGTGCCGCGCCTTGACGAAGCCGCCGGTGCCGAGAACCCTGGTCTCAACGTTCACTGTGGTTTTTCAAATGACCCATTTAACGTGTGGCTACTGGCTAGGCTACATGCATGTCTTGAGTGTGACAAACAGATTACACTTGCATATACAAACCAGCTGCTTGCATGTATGGTCATATGGATGTACGTATTTTACTCCCTCCCTCTCACAAAAATGATCTTTTGGTTTTGTCATAAGACAAATTATTTCAACTTTTGATAATTATTTTTATCAAAAAACTACCAATCATTATGTGATGTCCAAAAAAATACCATTAGATTCATCATAAAAAGTATTTCCATATTATATATGTCTATTTTGTGTCACAAATATATTGATATTATTCTCTATAAATCTGGTCAAAGTTACAATAGTTTGACTTGGGACAAACTCAAAGCATCAATTTTTTGACACGAAAACCACATTTTTTGTGGGACAGAGAGTACCTACTTTGTGTCTCATCTAAAAAGCTTCGTAAATGTCATACCCCAATTCCTGGAGCATGCTGTGCATCATGTATCAGTCCCTGGATCAGTAGCTGATACGCACAAGATCACAGATATGGTAATCAAAGGCATACTTCGATTAGGTAAATAGTATAGTACCTGATAAACAGCCTTTAGTGGCGGTACGACAAGGATTCCGAAGTATCCAAGTCCTTCTGACCAACTAATGGCTGAGCAGACAAACAGCGGAAAACTCGGCCCAAGCCACAAGCAGACTTGAGAGGCAGAACGAAAACCAGACGTCGTCGTCTCCTACGAAGGCTTCTCTCACTAAAAACAATAAACGCAAACGCGTGAGTACATAAGGTACTCAGCAAACCGTAACACAAGGGGTAAAATGTATGCAAGGGTATAAATAAGGTGAAGGCTGAGGGTTAACATATCAGCGGAAAGCTAATTTTATGCAGGGGTTGTTTTGAAGACAAAACCAGTTCGCAAACTAAGTCAGGTATGGTGATTAGATATAGTGGGGTTGGTTGGCCCTGGGGGAGATGCGTCCATCCCGCCAGTTTCCAAATTTTAATGCTGGCCGGAAACCAGCGCACGGCTCCAAACCGGTGTTATTCCAAAAACACACACGCCAAGGATAACTCACGCCAAGAGTCTAATCATTGTACGGCCATAGCTTTCGCATTGTCCAATACCGTGGAACACGGCTATCCGGATAGGTTTTACACTCTGCAGAGGTTGTACACTTTACCCACAAGGTACCCAATCTTTCCCACGGCCATGGTTCCGACTGGATACTAATGGTCCCGTACCTGCCCAGTGTCACCACGGTACCACCTCGAAAAATCACCTACCAGGGGCTTCACATAATCATAATAAGGCCAATAACATTCACTTGCCGGATCCGACGCCAATCTCGTCAAGATCTTCTCCTGGCTTCCGATTCCAACTCCCTGCCTCCTGATGGTACCGGGCGATCACTAGTAGGGTGTGGTTCCAAACCCTGCCCATACAGGGGCTTGTGGTTGCACGAGGGTGCTAGGCAAGGCGGCACATGAACCGGTCCTTATATGACCGGAGCAAGCATCTTCAATAGCTATCCTCCTGCGAGAGATAGCGTCCCAGAGATAGCCTCCCCACTGAGGTCTACCTCGCTTGATCCCGTCAAAAACATACCCCCACTATGGGTTGCACTTACTATTCCCACCCATTTTTACATCACACACTCATCACCAAGCACACGCACACATTTTTACACAAAAAAGCATGTGTATCAATATTATTAAGTACACGGTGTGAATAAATCCTAAGCAGCATATTAATCCAACACATCATTAAGATTTAATGATGGTGGTTCCTAGGTTTTACAAGGAAATTAGGGTAAACCAAAGTCAAGGCATAGCAACAGCAAGTACTTAGGTCATTCTAAGCATTTAAATCCATTTTAAATACCATGCATGTTTCATTTGAAATCAAGCTCTAAGTAGGATTATTTGCAATCATATGATCAACATGATCAAGGGGAGTTAGGGCTTGCCTAGAAATCGCTTTCCTAATCTTTAAACTTCGTCTCGAAGCTTGTATCCCTAGGTTGGTCCTCGAGCTTGAAGTCTCCAGCAGTTCTTCGAATCCTTCTGGATCTTCCTCGACTCTCGCGTAAGCTAGTGCATAAAACAATACGTATAAACTACCGCAAAAGAAAATAAAAGAACAAAAGAAATAAAGATCGAAGAAAAACCAGATAAGATCCAATTAACACCAATTAAGAATCAAGAGAACTCCAGTGAGGGATGGGAGTCATGATTCATGCATGATGCAACATATTCTAATGCAGGGCATGCTACGCGTCATAGGTGATATACCTGGCCTTGCAAAGGCCATATTCACCTAGACAAGTTATTGGTTACTTATCTTCTCTAATATAAGAACATGGGTGTGTGGTTATGCAGCGTGTGTACGTGTACTTTGTACATCTGTGGCACTAGGTCTCTATATAGGCAGTATCCTATATAAAGGTTTATGCCACCTGTGTACGAAGCATGATGTGTGTCATTTTATGGGCTTCTATAACTTATAGCATTAACTGATGATGATCAACTAGTATATTATTTATTAAGTAGGCTATCATGCACTGGGTGCATGACGGTGGTTTGTGTACGTGATTATGCATGATATGAATGCATGATTGCAGATAGAATACCAAAATCCATAAGGACAACTGGCAAATAAAATATCAGATAAATCCAATAAGATTCAAATAAAAGATCAATTACAAGAGTAGAATAAAGAATCAAATAGAGCGGGGCAAGATAATTAGGTTAGGTTGAGCGAGCGGTGATTGGCTTAGGTTAGGTTCGAGATTGAGTTTGTGATAAAAAGAGGGTTCTAGGTTAGAAGTGAATAGACACGGAAGTTCGCAAGTTTTAATGCTAGCGAACAGATGAGTGAACAGGTAATACCAAGATGAAGCGGGCTGTGTGTTGTGATAAGAAGGATACTAGGCAGGATGACACGACAAGACTGATTAGGTTTAGGCGAACAGATGTTCGGGACATGCGAGATCAACATCGCATGCTCTGCTGAGAAGATATAATAAGTGAGGGGTATTTTGGGCGTTGATGATTTATAGACTTGATATGAGGCTTCAAAAACAGTACCATGACGTACTTCATGATTCCACGAACCCGTGGGCGTAAGAATCACCCAAAACGGAGTTCGGATTAAAAAGATATGGACATTTAAAGATTGGAGGGCTAATTTGTAACTATAAAAAGGTTTTTGAGGGCTTAAGTGTAATTACAGAATATGTCTAGGGACCTATCTGAAATTACAAAAAAGTTTAGGGGTCTGAGTGTAAAAAGACAGGGCTAAAACATAATTACAGAAAAGTTGAAAGGCTTTTCTGTAAGATTGCTGGACCTGAACATAATTATTTTTAAAGTCAGGGGCTTATCTGTATAAACATAGGGTTTGGGAATTTCCGGATTATTTGGGATTATTTCCGTAAAGGAAATTGTTTTCATTGCGCAGGCTGATGCAATAAATAGGAAAATGATTTTTTTTGGAAAATTGAATAAGCGGTGGACCAGGTCCACGGTTCGGAGCCATGGTGCACCGTGGGCTGAGGCCTTCTGGGCCGTTGGATCGCGAGTGGATGGCCCAGGGCAGCCGGGTGACGTGCAGTGGCCGGAAGGGGGAAGAAAGGCGCGGCGGCGCTCGCCGGCGTGCTTGCCGACGACACGAGGGGTGGCCGGAATGCGACGAGAAGAGGTTGCCGGGGCTCAGCAGAGGGAGGCGGAGCTGTGGGTGGAGCGCGTAGACGACGAGGCTTATCGGAGGGGAGGCGAGTTGTCGCCGGAGATGGCCGCGACGGTGGCGCGCATGGGGATCTCGCGCGCGCGGTTGGAGAGGGGAGTGAGTAGGGGAGGAGAGATAGGGGTGCGCGGTGAACGTGTTGCGCGCCATGGCCTGGCCGGGCGCGCACGGGAAGGCGGTCGGCAGTGATGGGGACGGCGGCGGCCATGGGCGACCTCGACGCGGAGGTCGCGCGAGCGAAGAGAGAGAGAGAGAAAAAGGGGGGTCGAGGAGAGAGAAGCTCTGGGAGATGCTCACCGTGCGCTTGGATGGATCGGAGGGGGCCGGGAAGCGGCCGGAACCGAGGAAGGAGATGGCGGCGAGGAAGCTCGCCGTCGATCTCATCCCTCGGGGTTCGACGTCAAGCGCGAGAGGCGAGGCGAGGTCGGGTGTGGGTCTGCGCAGCTCAGAGAAGAGGGAGGAGGGAGAGGGGCTTGCCGGAGGCGGCGGGCGAGGTCGCCGGAGTGCGTGCCGTGAAGAGGAGAGAGAGAGGGGGAGATTGAGTCCGTGCGCGGGGGAAAGAAGAGGGAGCTCGGCTCGTTTTATTGACCGCAAAGGCGGTGGAGAACAGTAAGGCGGCGGAGGGGGAGTTACGGCGGCCGATCTTTTCGGCGGCGGCAGCGGGCGCGGGTCGGGGTCGCCTAGGGCCCCCGGGCGGCGGCGCGCCACGAGGAAGGGGAAGCCCGATAGGGCGGGCCCATCTGTCGGCGAGGGAACGAGAGGAGGCGGGTGAGCTGGGCCGAAACAGGCCGGAGTTTATCCGAAACGGGCCGGCGTGGAAGGGAGAGGGAAAAGAGGCGCGGGCTGGGCCGGATGAAAGGAAAGGAGGGATTTGGCCCGGGGAGAAGTTAGAATAGGAAATGGTTTAATTATTTTTCTGGGATTTGAATTTGAATGATTTCAAATTCAAACAAACACAAGTTTTAAACAAACACTCAAATTAAATCAAATAAAATGCAGAGATGCATATGATGATATTTATGCAGGTTTAAAAAAATTCAAAGTTTTGAAAATTCGAGTGTATTTGCTAGACTTTGGGCAAGTTTAATTAATTTGTTGTAAAATTCCAAAAATGGCTCAACTTTTAGTAGATTTATATGAGGACAAACACTTGAGCATTTATTTTATATTTCAAAAAGTTCCGAAGTCAAGCTAGGGTTAATTTATTTAGTGGAATTTCATTTTGAAAATCATGTCAAGGTAAGGGTTTAGAAAAGGTTCAAATTTGGAGTGACTTTTTGTCCCTTTTTATCTTTATTTATTTATTTTATTTTTCTTCTTCATTTTTTTTTTTTGCTCTGGAAAGTAGGGTATTACAGTAAAGCTCTCAAGGGAAGGCGACCACGCTAACCGCTGCATGGACGCTCACCGTACGATGCTGTTCTGACGGCAGACATGAAACCCATATCGCGATTCGGCGCGCACTCGCAAACCGCCCGAAGCCCCGAACCGTCGCGTCCGCTCGCCGCCCGCGGCACGCGCAACTCCCTCCCCCTGTCGAACTGGCTCTGTTATGTATATATATATATATACCCCCGGCCCCCCTCGCCGCTGCCATCCAACCGAACATTCTCCTGCCAGTCACACACTTTGCTTTGCCCTGCCATTTCGGTCTCGCTCTGCGCCGCCGCCACACCACAATTCCGGCGAGTAACAGCGCGCGATCGCCACCATGTCCGACGAGGGGTACGACTCGAACGGCGACGTCGGCCGCTTCCTCCTGCACAGCCCGTTGCCGGAGCCTCACATGGCTGTGGCTATAGATCATCAGCCGCAGCATGTGCCGGCCGATGATCACGCTCTGCAGGCGCCGATGATGCAGGAACCGGCGCCGGCGACTGGGTTTCAAGGGCCGGGCGCAATCGACGCCGCCGAGGGTTGCCATGCGGTTGCCATGGAGATCCAGCCGCCGCACATGCTGGCCACTGACCCCGACCAAGCGTATGGCTTCCCAGAGGAGCCAGCGCCACCACTCGCGGCCGCGGCGGCCACCAGAGTCGATGACGCCCTGTCCTCGTTCGTGGGCATGTTCCTTGGAGATCCTGAAGGCCAGGCACTATACGAACAGTTCATGCGTGGAGAGGACGATCTCGCCGCTTTCAATGTCGGTCCCAATGCTACCGGCGACGCTGCGCCGGCCACCGGAGTCAACGACGCCCTACCCTCGTTCGAGGGCATGTTCCATGACGCCCCTGAAAGCCAGCCACTCAACGACCAGTTCATGATGAACGATGAAGAGGACGGGCTCGCTGCTATCTTCAGGGGCACGGATGTCGGAAATGCCAGTGGCGGCGCCGCGGTGGAACCCGGCGATGTGCGCCCCGCCGAGGAGCACCCTGTCTTCGTGCCCTTCGTCCACGGCCAAGTGGACTGCACCAACTGCGACACCGTCTGGGAGGCTCTCCAGGAAAGTGGTAAGGAAACAAGTACACATTATCCTATGTAGTATATGCACAACGCACACATCTTGCTTAGATTCTCTGTATATGTTTAATACGGAGTACTTCGACTTAAGACTTTACCTCTACATTACATTTTTGTGGCACATGTGTGCAGCAAATCACAGGCACCATCTCGTCCTGCACGGCAATGGCCTTGGAACTTTCTATCACTTGATCACTGATCGCATGTACATCGGTGATGGTGTCCAATCCACAACGAGCCAGCAGATGTACCTTGAGTAAGTGACTTCCTACGTACCATGCAAATTTCTCACTGTATATGTATAATCGTAATGCATAGAGTATCCGTCATCATACGCAGGCACCACACACACACTAAAGGCTACTAATTCTGCCTTGTTAAAATCTTGTTTCAGTCTCGAGCAGCGACCGTTCGATTGGGTGCGGAGATTCATTGCAAACCTTGTGGAGGCACTCAGTGATGACAGCAGTGGCCAACTGAAACACTCTTGGACAACATCCTGGTCAGCAGACAGCACTAGAAGTAGCATAACCCCTCCAGTGGAAAATGCCGCACACAGGCAGCTGGAGCTTGATATGCTGAAGAAGATACTACATGCCCCTGCGACAAACGGTAATGAATTTATGTTCAAGCAATTCATCGTGAGCATACAACATCGTGAATTCCTGAAACTTACTAATTCCTTGTGCAGAAGAAGCAGTAGCTGTACCACAAACTGATCCAGATCAAGCTCCTCATCAGCCAATCATTCAGCAGGCAGTGGAAAACTCGCATGACGATGACATATTTGACGGTACTAGTTGGCATGGGCTTAATCCTCCCACAACGGACTCTTCTAATCTCAGTGTTCAAGATGGAGAGTCTAGTGCTGCAGAGTACCCAAGCCTGCTCGCGGAGCAACGCAAGAGGCTCTCCAACATGTCTATGGCGGACGTAATAAAGCTCCTGCACTTGAGCAAAGAAGATGCCGCCAAACAGCTAAAGATCTCAGCAACATCTCTACAGCGGCTTTGCCGCAAGAACGACGCTGGCCGCTGGCCAGGCCGTAGCGTATGTATCTCAAAAGTTTTAATTTGCAGAGGTAACACGTACATGCAACGGATTTGCCTTCATGTGTGCCATTTGGTTGTTTCCCCAGATCAATGCGCTCAGCAGCAAGATCAAGAAGCTGGAGCAGGCTGCTTTGAGAAATGTTGGCACCACAGGATTGCTGGCAATCAAGGAGCAGATAGACAAGCTTAAGTCCGACATGGAAGAGATTTATGAATCCTTGATGAAGGGAATCCGGGAGAATGAGATGAAGAAGGGTGCTGGTTCTTCCGGCAGCAAGTAGTCGTTGACAAGGTATAACTGGAACAAAATGTGATGCAATATGCTAGTCACTGAACGAACGATGCCCATTCATGGTTCTGTTGCTCAGTTTGGATGACATCAGGGTTCTGCTTTCTTGTAGGGTAATATCATCTCGGTGGCCGCAGGAAGACTAACTCTGAATTGGCACAGCAGTGGATTGCCGTCGTCGCAATGCATGATGATTTCTTCTTAGTTATCATTTTGTGTCAGCTTCTTTGTAACTATATCTAATTTCTTGAACGAAGTAAGTCTACCCTGATATGATTAATTCTATCTTAAGACAAAATTGGGTGTATTATACATTATTTATTTTTGTGTCTGAAAAAGCTGCATACTCAAAAAAGCATGCAATCAATGATATATATTATGCTCGACACTAGCTATATATTGACGTGAGAAGTTGTTCGTTCCATTTATACTGTTAACACATCACTTCAGTTAAAAACAAGTCTTAAACTTTGAAGATGACAAGTCTTAAACAAGCCTGGCGGACATCGGGAGGGAGAAGATGGCCGCGAACTCTCCAGCCGGCAGCGGCGGTGGCGGACCGGACAGAGCTTGTTCGCCTGGATTCGAGCGCATGCGATGTGGGAACGGCCATGCAGCGAACGTGTCATCTGGCAGCCGTGCGCTGGAGCGTTCATTGGAGTCGGCGTCCACGCGACACAGATTAGGAGCGGGGTTGCACAGCAGCGCTTATGCCAAACGCATCCGGAGCCTGGGCACGTCTTCGACGTTTGCCATAGGTAGCATACATGAATTGAAAAGAAAAGAATATAAAGCCCGTTGCCAAGGGTATGAGAGAGAACTCGTCAGTCGGGCCCGAAAATTCCCAAGGAAATGGGGCAAACCACACGGCGACCACGCGACTGAAGGACAGGGTTGCTAAGGATACGGCAAAAGACGCGAGTGTGTACCTGCCGTTTCCACCCGAACCGCCTCTTCGCGCCTCTTCGCTCTGTATATATACGGATATACCCCCTCGCTGGACCACTAGTAACACTTCGCGTCTTCTCCCCACCATTCCGAATCCCTAACCCTAGATCTGCGATCTGCCCACCCTTCCCGCTAAAAGCACCGCACGCCACCATGTCCGGGTCCGACAACGACGTCCGCTGCTTACACCGCACGCTGCTGCCGGGATCTCACATCCTCGCCGTGCCTGATGTGAATCCCGTTGCAACGCACAATGTCGGGCCACAGCATGTGGCGGCCGACGATCGCTCTCTACAGGCGCCAACGATGCTGAACCCGGCACTGGCCATCATCGACGTCGGCGAGCGTGACCCTGCGCCGGCCATCACCGAGTTCATCGAGCATTACCCGGCGCCGGCGCTTGCGGCGGCCACCGGAGTCAACGCCCTGTTCCATGGAGACCCTGAAAGCACGTCAGGCTATGATGGAGAGGACGGGCTCGCTGATATCTTCAGGGGCAAGGAGGTCGGCAACGCTACCGTGGAAGAACACGATGTGCGCGCCCCTTCAAGGAGGATCTCAGCTTCGTGCCCTCCGTCGACCGTGGACAAATGGACTGCAGCAAATGCCGCACGGTCTTGGAGGCTCTCCAGAAAAATGGTAAAAAAACACATTATCCTATAGATGATATACACACATCTTGCTTAGATTCCTCTGTGTACTTGCTATTGGAGTTTACCTGGAACATATTTGTGTACTTCTTTAGAGAATAATAAGCTACATCTGATCACCCACGGCACAGAAAATGGGACGTCCCACAAATGGAGTATACACATGCATCTAAAGTAAGTGACTTAACCATGCGATTACTCATTCTAAAATCATAAGACATACGTATGTCATGCAGCGCGCGCGCCGCACATATGGAGCTAGTAGCAACATTAGTCCTGTTGTCCCCCCCCCCAAAAAAAAAACATTAGTCCTGTTGTTCACTACCAGGATCCCTACTTTTCCCGAGTGCCCCCCAAAAACACTCGGGAAAACCTTTCCCGAGTGTAGCACTCAGGAAAGCTCACTCGGCGTAACTGTACACGGGGAATGCCACCTTTCCCGAGTGTCTTTTTTGGGACACTCGGGAAAGGCTTTCCCGAGTGTTAAACCAACACTCGTAGAACAAAACCCTGACGGACGGCGAACCCCCCTTTCCTGAGTGTAATTTGAATTGCACTCGGGAAATTCCCCCCCCCCCCCCTTTCCCGAGTGTAATTTAGATTACACTCGGGAAAAGCACCCCCCTTTCCCGACTGTAATTTAGATTACACTCGGGAAAAGCACCCCCCTTTCCCGAGTGTCTGTGCATATGCACTCGGGAAAGCCCACCCCCTTTCCCGAGTGTCTGTGCATTTACACTCGGGAAAGTTATTTTTCAGAACCATTTTTATTTGTTTTTTCGACAAATCCAATTGACAAACACACATGCATTATATATATATATGACAATATGCATCTATTTCACAACCATAGCCACATCCAAATCCTCAAACAGTCCACAATTCAACAACTAATATACACATAGTCCACAGATGCTTACAAGTGCACAAATTGTCCACAAATAGTTCACAAACACTCACAAGCGATACATATAGTCCACAAAACAGAAATCATGGATCAAAGGGTGGGGGTACATTTGGGAAAAGATTTCGAACTGCCGATAAATCCACGTCTTGCACAGGCGCAGCCCCAGCCCCAGCATTCGACCCCGCTGACCCAGGCATCGGCTGCACAAAGGAAGACATAACATTTGTGATACAATATGTATAGCACAACTAAGTTTTCTAAGTCTCTATGTTTTCTAAGTCTCTAGATTTTCGAAGTCTCTAAGTTTGTCTATGTTTTCTAAGTCTCTAAAATGTGTAAGGTTGCCAAGAGACTCACCGGAGAAGAATCAGGAGGACGAGGAGCCCATGTCGGATGTGGCGGCAGGGGGTGACCTATCGCCTCGAATTGAGCCCGAAAGAAGGAGAACATCTCCTGTGTATGCGCTTGCACATGTGCGTGCAGCTGCGCCTGCAGCCGCGCCTGCACCTGCTCCTGCACCTGCTGCGTCAAAGTCGCCTCGAGCTGCTCCCGTCTGGCCCTCTCTTCGTCAAGCTGAGCCTGCAATATTGAATCAAATGTTAAACTCGAGTGCAATATTGAATCAAATGAAAAAATTAAACGAATAAGGAATGTAACAGTAATAACCTGGAGGGCTTGTGTAGCGGTCGGTCGTTCGCGTATGCTCGGGCCACTGCTAACAGTCCGTGCTCGAATTTGGGAGAGCGTGGGAGTACTTGCCGTGTCGATGACGCTGTCACCAAGATAGTACCGCCCATGCTTCCTGCCTTTTCCCGCCCTCATCACGACTTCTCCATCGAGGTCATGTGACCTCGGATCGTAGTCTTGCCCATAGACCTCCTTTGCCACCTCTAAGTATGAACTGAGGCGGCTATAGGCGGTCGGATTGCTGTACGCCTCGGGCGGGTCCTCCGGGTTGTAGTGGATCGCCGTCGACGCCTTGCCCTTGTGGGACAAAGCAAAAGCCTCGAAGGTGTTGATAGGCTGACCACCATGAGCCTCCGACTGAGGAAAGAAACATGATTAGAAATTATGCGTTATTGAGAGTTAGAGTGAAGAAATGATTTGACATACGTATTTTGCCGCATACTCGTTGAGGCTAGGACTGCCCTGATGGTGTGATGGACCTTGCATCAACAACCGACGCTGTTGGCAAGCCTCGTGCGTCGCAGCCCAGTTCTCAGCGCACCACTTGTCCACCAAGGCCTCCCAGCAGTCGCTATGCGGTGCCATCCACCACGGAGTCGCCTGCACGTCATCAAGCATATGACACATAAGAAGGTGAAATAAAACATAGTTAATCTCATTAAAGCTTGTTCTATATTTACCGCCAAGTATTCTTCCTTCGTCGGGAAAATCCTTACTGCCTCCTTTCTGTTAACCTGCACATCCATGGCAGTCTTCAAATCAATGATGGCCTGGTTGCGCGCCTCGTACATCATGTCCTTCACAAGTTTGTGACACGCTGTACGTGCCACCTGCCGCGCCATGTCCTCGTATCCTTCTTCAATTCTGTAGAAATCCTGCATACAAACGCGGTACTTCAAACTGTTATTTCAAGAATGATGAATAAAATGCCATGTGTTGAGCAATGTAGTAGATTCAAGAATGATGAATAAAATGCCATGTGTTGAGCAATGTAGTAGTGAGGAAGAGTTACCAGCATCTCGTTGATCACCCGCTCCATCTTGTTGTTGAACTTCCTGCCATCTCGATCCTCCACGTCGTTCACGGCGGCATAGTGGTCAAACGTGTCGGCAACCTCTAATCCCTCCGGAAGCTGCACCAATCCAGGGTAGTGTTGCCTGCACAAAATACCCAGGATGCCGTTGACCTTGCGTCTGTGAGAACCCCCAACGGAAGGAGTCCATGACCTGCCGAAATCATTAAGATAAAGTGTTAGTATCAATTGTTATTTAAAACAAATGAAATGAAAGTGTATTGGTAATATCTAAAGTAACTTACCGGGGAGGGACATGGCGAACTATCGGACGACGGTCCAAAGGTATCGGTCGCTTCGGCAAGGTCGACGACCCTCGCCGACGAGGTCCCTCGGCCTGGCCCTGCACCTCCTCGTCCTCGCTGTGCTCCTGCTCCTCGTCCTCGCCGTGCTCCCGCTCCTCGTCCTCGCCCTCCTCCTCGTCCCCCTCGCTGTCCTCGCGCTCCTCCCCGTCCTCGCGCTCCTCCACCTCCTCCTCAGACGACTGAGACTGCTGCTCCACCTCGTGCTCAGGCGACGGTGACCTCGCTCCACCTCTCCCTCCACCTCTCCCTACACCTCTGCCTCCACCTCGCCCACTTCTCCCACCTCTCCCTCCACCTCTCCCTCCACCCTTGCTTGCACCTCTCCGCCGACTACCCTCAGCCTCATCTCGGTAAAAAAAGGACAAGGACCTCGTCACAGCTTTGGTCACAGCTTTGCCTACGCCGCCCACCATCGTTCTCCAATCACCTGTAATTAAAACAATTCAACAAATCAGTATATTTTAAAAAAAGATAACATAGTATTATAAATAAAGAAAAAGGGTAACCGAAATCTAATTAGTACGGATCATACATGTATCAGAAATAATCATCATCGTCGATAATAGGTGGATCATTAGTCTCATCATCAATATCGTGCATGTCGACATAATCATGTAGGTTCTCCGAAGGAGGAGGAATGTCATCATCACTATCTAGATGTAATCGCTCAAGAAGTTGTAAGTCCTTCGCATTATCAACCTCATCTCCAATGTCCTCATTGTCTACATCCATTTCGAACACTTCAGTTAAGTCTATCACAAAACTCTCTTCCAGCCCATTGTCTTGAAAGAAGTCATCTTCCTCATATGAGTTTGGGTCTATGGTGTAATCAGCATCGTTTGGGACAGGTAGTTTACCGTGTGGCGATACCTTGTACACAACATCCCAACTTTGGAGACGTTCGTCGGTTTGGCACGGGTATGAGAGATAATAAAGTTGCGTGGCCTGAGTAGCCACGATATAGACATCGTCTCCTGGTAAGACGGTTGACTGTCGAATTTCGACTAGCCCAAGATTAGGAGTCCGTCTCACTGCATCCGGGTCAAACCAATGGCATTTGAAAATGACAGGATTAAGAGGTTTGCAACCCGGAAAATCTAATTCGTATATCTTTTCGATTCTTCCATAATACTCGACGCCATCATCGCCGGGCGTAAAAACTCCCGTATTTGTAGTTCGTCGATTGGGACGACTCTCCTCGTAGCTTGTTGTGTGAAAGCGATATCCGTTGACGTCATAACCGTTAAATGACCTGACCCTGTAGTCACAGCCGTTGGAAACTTGTCTCAACTCGGCATTCATGGACT
>RWGY01000127.1:0-29348 GCA_007726485.1 Eragrostis curvula | reverse complement strand
CGGAGATCCTGTCCGTCGCCGGGGAGGGCGCAATGGAGACGTTGAGCAGAAAAGGCTCGACCTTGGAGGCCCGTGCGCTCAGCCAATGCAGCACAGCGGCCACCATGGCGCTGGAGGACCTGATGCTTCAAGTCCCAGGGATGGCGGAGGCCTTGCCGGTCGCAAGCTTGGAGGGCTGGGCGAACACAATTACAACAGTGATCAAGAAAACCTCGGCCTTGGAGGCCTGGGCGGCCAGCAAGTGCAGGACGAGGCCAAGCAGCTGACAGGCGGCAGTGGAGGAGATGGCCTGGGCGGTGCTGCGGCGACGAACCAGCAATCGGCTACATGCCCTGTGGACAAGAAGGGAAAGAAGTTAAGGGCCAAGAGGAAGAGAAAATTGAGGGCGGAGAGGAGGAACAGACGGAGGACCAAGGTGAAGGCTGCCCCCACCGGGACTTCGTCGACATTGCTGCCCCCAAGTAACTTCTTGACCGAAAGTGTGCTTTCCTGGACCATCAAAGACGTCCTTAACGATAAGCTCTATGAGAAAGAGGTATGTACTCTACTCCCCTAATTGTTGTTGCAGCTATATTTTTCAGAAGTTGTGTAATTTTCAATCTTTTCAATTAGATAATGTGTAACTTCTTAGAAGTTGTATAACTTTACTGATAAAGACCCTAATAATTAGATAAAATAAAATCCACTTTACTCCTTCAAGTTTGATCATAGTCCTAAAGTTTGATCAAAGGTCAAATTAGATTGAGTGAATCAAAACTACAACTATTTGTGTCAAGATTCAAAAAACTACAACTTTTGAAACTTATTTCGGAGAACTACAACTATTTTGACCTTTGGTTTCAGAAAACTACAACTTTTGCTTCTGGCCTCACATGTCAATCTCACTTTGAGAACACTGACTGCCACTTGTGATGCTAACATGTGGGACCAGACACAAAAGTGGTAGTTTTCTGAAACCCATGGTCAAAATAATTGTATAGTTCTCTGAAATAGGTTTCAAAGGTTGTAGATTTCTGAAACCTTGACACAAATAATTGTGATTTTGTGCAATTCACTCAACTAGCTCACTTTTCACATTTTCTCTCCAATCCAATTTTGTTTCATTTTGTGGAGTTAGGTCAATGCAATTTCACAGACTCAGTTATTAGGCGTATGCATTCCATTCTTGTCGATTTCTAGCCAAGAGTTTGTCCTAATCTCTCTACATCTCCATCTACGCTTGCATAGCCATCCTTGGCAATCTCCACCCAAAATTTCACTCTAATTGTTGATTTCGTGGGCTAGTGTCGTGTATGAATAACCATGTGTTAAGTTGCATTAACAAAACCGCCTTGACCTGAGCCCATGTTAACGAAACCATTTGAATTGGAGAGAAAAGTGAAAAGTGAGCCGATTTAGCAAATGTTGGGGGTCAAGTAAACAAAATTTTGGTTTAGGGGGTAATGTAGACTATGGCCAACTTGGAGGGAGTAAAATAGCCTTTATCCAACTAGATGTGTGTACTTTTCAAAAGAAAATATGGACATATTCATTTTCACATTGACGATATATACATAATGTGATGCATATATTTTTTTTGTGTTTGGTTACATGTCTATTATATGTGGTCCTTTATCACACATGTTTTCTTTCATGTTAAATTTTTATTATTCATAGAAATGCACTGGCAAGTTGCCAGTTTACTCATATTTGTGTTGGAATTATCTCTTGGTTATAGCCTGGCGTACTACATTAATGAGATTATTTTTTTGTTGTTCAACAGGTGAAAAAAGTGCCTTCACAGTACAATTCAACTGCCCAATTCATTGACTTGCATCGCACTCTACTTGTAGAAGAGACAAGAGCATCTTTGTGTTCAGTGGTAAAGAACCATGCAGAATTGCAGCATTGTCCATTGCTTTCGGTTGAGAAGTGTGAGTTACCATCGCTTTACTTCATAGATGTTGATCTTGACATGGCTTCTTCTATTGCCTTTCATCATATATTTGAGGACTACGATGTCTGTTTAGTTTCTTCTCGACCCCTCTTAGACTCCAATATAGACGAATTATATTGTTCTCTTGGCATTGCAATTGGAGTTGGGAGAGATAACTCTTTTCAAAGGAGTTTCAGAGTGCAGATGGCAACTTTGAGGATTTTCAACAGGATAAAATGAGATATGTTAGTTTCTTGGGAAATATTAAATTCAGCATTGAAATAGATGAAGTCCTTTCTAATGAGAAGGATCTGAAAGCAGTTCAGGCGGTTCTTGATCTTTATAAAATGGTAAATCAGTTTACTCTCAACATTCTTCTTTAATTCTAACTTCAAAATTACTTTACCTTGTTTGTTTAATTTCATTCTTGTTTTAAACGCAGGTTGGAAAGAAATGTCACACTTGTGCTGAACTTTGCAAAGATGGTATGCAGCCAGGGAGCCAAAAATCTATTTCAAGCCTCAACTGTTTGCACCAAAATCAGGCTGAGATTGTATGGGCTCCTCCTGGAACTTTGAATGGCTGTGTTGCTGCCGTGCTAAAAGATTTCCTTCATCTAGCACCAAAAGTGTTGATTTGTGTCCCGAATGCATTACGTCTTGCTGATATTATTGTTGATCTCGAGGAACTCTCAGTCTCGGACATTCTTGTGCTTAACAATATCAAGGGGCTAGGGAACTGCAGCAAATATGAGAAATTTTGCCTTCAACATCAATCCATGGAATTATATTGTTGTTTAACACAATGTGAGGGATCGTTAAAAGGGAGGTATACGCTGCTGAACCTGCAGGCGTACTATCACACACAGTGCAGTGATGCCGCTTCCTCCTGTGCACGATGCATCGAGTCTAACCTCTTGAAGTTCTCTGTGAAATCTGTTATAAGAAGGTTTGATGCTATTATGGGGTTCCTGGAAGAGTCCTTGGTTTACTTGCAAAACCATGCAGCATCTTTTTCTTTGCTTGATCCAGAAACAACCAAGTTCAAGGAATTGCTGGATAACCTAAAGCAGATTGAAGTATTGTTGCACGATGAGAACCTAAGGGTTGATTACGTGAAAGAAGATTCACTTACTCCTTCCGTTGATGCTACTTTAGTGGATGAGGCTTACACTCTCGCAATGTCACTGAATGAGAGGAGGACAGCAAGTACAAAATTAATAAGTGATATCCTAAATTCATTGCACTTGCCTCCACCTGAAAGTAGAGATAATATTGATAGACTCTGCATTAAAAATTCAAGGATCATTGTAAGTACGCTTGACTGCACCTGGCAGTTGCATGAAGTACAGATGGATCAATTGGATTTGATGATATTTCAAGGTGCTGGACAAATAAAAGAAAATGAATTGGTTGTTCCACTTCTTATTCCAACAAGACGTATTGTGCTCTTTGGGGACCATTGTCATTTGGAACCTGATACTAAAAGCAAGGTTTGCATTCTATCTTCTTCTCTGCTTTCTAAGTTGATTTTTGTGGATATGCAATGATATCAATCTACTGCTATTAACTTTGTCAAAGTTAAAACAAATCAAAGTGGAGTGACCAAATAACACTGTATAAGTTGAATATATGTTTGTATTTGGGAAAAGAATCTTTTTTACTACCCTCGCCGTTTGGTTTTGTCAATATATGTACATGAAAGTGGTATTATTTGTTGTTTACATCTTAATTCTAGCATTTAAACTATAGCTCTAGAGACAGTGCAACCTGTGCCGCTTATCTCATTGGTTTTTGTTTTGTTTTGTAAAATGTTAGACATGCGAAGAAGCCGGCTATTGTGTAAGCATTTTTAAAAAGCTACAACCGCTGGTATCAAGAAAACAAATGCTCAGGCAACAATATGTGTTCCATCCTCTCATTATCCAGTTTCCAAATGAGTACTTCTATAAACGAAAAATTGTGAATGGCCCTAATGTGATGTCCACTGAGTATAATGGGGAGTTCAAATCCCTAAAGCTCGCTCCCTATGCCTTTTTTGATATTCCTCTACAAAAATGAATCAAATAAGGAAAAGCTATGTCTATTCAGCTGCAATACTTGGGTTGCTGCAACAGTTTTGTGCAGGTACAGTTTTCTCTTTTGGAGAAGTTTTTTTTCTATGCGAAATGTTATTCTTGATAAGCTTTGAGCATATGTGAACTAATATGTGTTAGTTACCTTCTCCAAATGTACTCCACCTGTGGGATGAATGAAATGTCTTCCATGTCATACTCTCTGGGAAATAGCATGTGTCCATTACATTTCTATATTATTTCAGCAAAAAAATTGTTTCTTTGCTGATTTTTAGGATATATTTTATTATCTCTTCACTGATATGAGATTTTTTATTGAAGATTCATGAACTAGTTTATACAGAAAAATCTATCTGATTTTTTGTTTTGCTTTGCCCCCTAGGAATGTTGAATACTTCTCGGAAGTTCAATATTGCTGTGGTATGCATGACTACTGCTGAATCTAATACAGTCAGAGGTCATTTAAGATCTGAGAAAGAACTACATGAAAAGATTCAGCTTCAAGTAATATCAGTTGGCAACTTAAAAGAAGAATCATTTGACGTGATAATTTTGTCAATGTTGCTGGAAGATAAGACTGGGCTTAAGTGCATTAAAGAAAATATATTGAATGTTGCTCTTACCAGTTCAAGGTACGCATTTTGATTGTGAATTCTGCTCTTGGTAATGTAATTATTGTTTATAACAACTTTATCTTCCTCCAGACATTGCTTTTGGATGGTGGGTGAGCAGAAAGTATTGAATGACAGTGGAGGCATATGGAAAAGTTTAGTTCGTGATGCGAAGAAATGAGGATGTGTTGAAAATGTGGGCAGGGATAAACTTGCAGAAGTGGCAAAGAAATTTGAAATTAATGATAATGGTCACTGCACTAATCCGGATTCTGTGTTTTCTGGTAAAATTATATGCCTGGTAAGTCTAAATACACGTATGCTACATTCTCCAACTTAGTCTTGACTTTGAGCTCATTCTTTGACCATGTGAAAATAATAGAAAAGTTCAACTTTTATTATTATTATTATTATTATTATCTGAAGTCCCTAAAGTTTAAACTATTACTTTGATAATTTATGATACGACATTAGTAAGTTGTAGTATGATTTTTATGAAGTAATGTTGAAGAAACTATGTGCACGTGCTGTTTTTGTTGTTCTTTTTTCTGTTTATCATTGATAGTTGGACATGATGACCAAGGAATGTTGATTTATTTGCAGCCAGGGCAGGAATTCACTTGGGATGGAAGACCCTGTAGGACTAAATATACTTTAGCTGATGTACGGGACCAAAGGGGACAGCCAGGTATGTAACATGCGATTTAATGTCTATATCCAGGTTTCATGAGCTTGGATTCCTTGATCCAGTGTCTGCGCCTGTCTTATAATTATGCAATTTTGAATTTCTAAATAAATGTTTCTTGGCAATCCGCTGTTCGGTCTTCAAATCTTCCTTTTTATGCAGATACATGTACTCTGCAAGCAACCCTAGGGGCAGTGGTGTCAATGATGAAATTCTGGACTGCTGGTTTGGAACCTCCACAAGAGTTCAAATGGGACTTCATTCTAGATAATTTAAAAAGTCAGTACGAAAAAATCGTGTCTAAGGAATTTAGATCAGAGGACAAAGCTGACAGAGGGAAGAAACGTCTTGAAACTTCCCTTGACATATTAAAAAAATCCGGTGTTCTGGCCACCAATGAATCCAGGACCAAGGTGAGATATGCTTCCAACTTCTTTTTAATATACCATGGACAGTATTTGCAAGTCAATTATTTGTCGTTTAAAAAAAGGCAATTATTTGTTTCATAATCATGATATGGATTTTAAAGGATCTTCTGAAATTGTATGCCTGTAGAGTGTAATGCTGCATAACCTTCTGAAATTTTAAAGGAGCTTCTGAAATTGTTACATAATCTTACCGTTTGTGTAGATGACTGTAGAGTGTCCGGTCCATTTGAAGTGAAAATTCTATTCCTGCAGATATATTGTTTTAAATGACACATAATCTAGAGTTCTTTTCTGTTCCTTTTGTCAATTTAAATTTTGGTTATCTGATAGGTGGCTAGGTTTAGGCAGTTTTAATGTTGATCAAATCTCTCCGGATTTTGTGCTCTCTTTAGCTAGCTAATCCGATCAGGAATATGTTGTGGCATTCCTCAGAATGAAGGGATGCGATGGGGGTTTCTCTGCCACTTTAGTCTTTTCGGGGAAATTGTTATTTGCCGGATCTTTTATTCTTGGTGACTAAGGTTTCTCTATTTTCATGCATAGGACAAGGGCCAACTATAATTTCTGGTTAATGCTAAAATGATCATGAGTTAGAGCTAAATTTATTAATAGGCTGCATGGAGCCTCATCAATATTCAGTGGTCTTGTTAGATCGCGATGTGGTACAAGCCTGAGAACATGGTCTTTCCCGTTTTCTGTCATTTGATTTGATCAAGCATTTTTGGAGATCCATGAATGCGCTTCAAAACGTAGTGATTTTGTCCACAAGTCCTCCCTGGTTTGCCAATTGGCATGGGATGTACCATGTCCAGTGTCCTCGTGTTGCGCACAATAAGTAAAAATAATAGATTAACTAATCCTATGACGATCACGGTGAATGGCAAATAGTGGAAGGATGAAATAACACTGGAGATGCGGGTAGGTCAGTTTGGGGGAAGCTATAAGACTTTGGTGCCTCACTCAACCTTTTCTGCAGCTGGGGTGGGCAAATTTGGACACTGTGGCTGCTCTGTGCTGTTTAGAGGAATAGATATAGTTAAGGGTGATGATGTCTTTATATTCTCGAACTGTTTTACAAGATGAATCAGCAAGTTGCAACTCTCAAACTACCAAGTGTTTCTGCCTTACCTGTCTCTACCTGTCATGCAGTGGGGGGTATTCAAGATCCTTGGATGGGAGTACGTCGATCCTGCAAACACCGAGGCAGTGAAGAAAATCCTTGAGCAGGGGTCCATAATGGTTGGCCATTTCCGGATGTCCCGGAACTACTACAATCTGAAGCCTGGCCAGGTGTACGTCGACGACAAGGATCAAGCTCTTCTAAATCCCAAGTCGGACCAGCCGGCGTCGCATGCTGTGATGATGATCGGCATTGGGCGCAATGGCTACTTTCGTCACTTGGGGATGCAGAACAGCGAGGGCAGGATATTCGGGATCAATGGCCTCGGAAGGGTGGCGAAGCAAAGTGTCGAAGGCCTCTACCGGATCAAGGTTTGGGAGATGAAAGGAACAGCTAGCAGTGGAGCTTGACACACAGATTCGCAGACATGCTTTAACTGTTTTTTTGAAAGACCGACATGCTTGATGCTTTAACTGTAGGAAGATAAGAACATGCCCGTATGTGCAATGCCTGACAGAACTGTGTCAGCTGAGGCATCACAGATGTGCAACTGTGTGCACTCACAGCAACATCAGCAGATTTTTTTTTTGTTCGAGCGAGTTTGGTGGAGGGGAGCGAGCTGTGGCCACTATAACTAGTTTTTTAGGTCCCTTGATTCGTGCAGCACATCCTCAGTCAAATTCGTGCGAAGAGTAAACTGTTGTATCCGTTTGTCAATGCTGCCGGTGTTCACTGTCGGGTCCAGTTTTCACCGTTCCATTTTCAAATAGTAACATCGTTTGCATGTACGCACATTAGATCCATAGGCTACAGTTCATTTATGCTTATTTATAATTCTTTCTTAGACGACATGAATTTTAGCTAATAGCACCTACTTCTCCGACACTGATAACAACAATCACATATGCTTTAAATTAACAATTATAAGCAACTTCTCGCCCTGGTTACTCAGTTCGTAAATGGCTCCACCGCCAGCTTTCTTTTTAATAAAATGACAAATTTACCATTACAAACACTATGAGTAATTGGCAACAGTCCAAATCGTATTTGTCATGAAAGTATCTGTTACATTAGGCAGACATACTAGTAAAGATACAATAAAAAACCGGGCACTTATTTTTTTGCGACTGGGCACTTCAAATGTGATGATATGGATATTTTCATCAAAGCATATTGTAATACATAAAATATATAGTACTGAAATAACAATGGGTAATGTTATGGCATAATATCATGTACCAAATTTTCCATACCTTTTGTATCAAGGGATAAACTTCACCTGCAGTTGGCAATATCCAAGTCCCTCCCTTACGTGCCAGTGTGCCCCCCATGCCCACAGTGCACCCATGACAAACAATGAAATAAACAGGGCAGCTTGGTCTCTGCCTCACTTGCATGTGACTAGCTACAGAATCTAACCAAACGTCTCATAAGTACCGCGGATGATCCATTATGAAATAAAAGGTTGGTTATCGTATCACTTCCACTCAACTCAAATGTTTCCAAATCATGCAGACATAAAAAAATCATACAAACCGACACAGAAATCCAAACAAATGAAGCATTCCATTACATCATCACAACAATACTAGCATAGGAAACAAATATCATCCACATATCCTAACGTCAGTATCACAGGAAACAAGAGGTAAGGCTCGATAAATTATCATCCATAGATTTCCGAGTCTAGATTGCAGTCAACATCATCATTTCTTTGCGATAATTCTACCATAAACTGTATTTAGCACCAGGTGAGCCCATGTCGAAACCACCCGTGCTAGGGTGCTTCAAATCCTCCACTCCTTGGTTCTTGCAAGCATAACAGTCACCTAATGAAAAGAAGAGCGCAACAAAATGTATTAGAACTCTGCAAATACAAAGATATATGGAACATGTTTCAAATCATTCAGGAATTAATACCATCCTCATCTGGTTCCAAAGGACAGCAGAAATAGTATTTTCTCCCAAATATCTGCTTCACTTCGGCAAAGTATAACTCAAGAATCCAATCTACTGAACTGGGCACCTTCATCATAACTTTGAAGTTATAATGATGAAACACCTTGTTATAGCTCTCCACATTAAAACACTGATGACATAGTTCATCAAGCTTGTACTCAAGCCCCTGACAAATCAACTCTTGTCAGTAAAATTTGGTAAAAGTTATATAATTTCACCGTTAAAATGATTCAGATCAATGTATACCGCAAAATCTGCACTTCTCTCAAGGTATTTCTTGAAACAGAGCATCACCTCCTCACACATCCATGTCTTTCCTTTTCGAACAATGTCTTCAGTTGAAGCTTCATGCCTGTATTCACAACTAATTTGACACCGGCATTTCTTGTCAAGTGGAAATCAACATATTATAAGAATCAATTCCAACAATGGATTATTTTATCAGCTACATACATTAGTAACCAGGTAACAGAAAACAATCGCATAGATAACCTGAGTTACGGGCACTGCAAAGTTCACATGTTGGCAAAAAATACTACTTGTTTAGAAGTATCACTTGCCAAGGCTGGAAACTCTAGTACCATAGGACAAGCACTACATGGGAAAATGCTATGGTGTACGGGTAAATGATAGTCTCATGTAAGAATATCATCAACATCCCCTAAATATTTGCCAAAGGGGGATCCCTAAGCCAAACTATCAACGGTAATTGAACAACATACAACCAAGCATACACGTAATGGTAGCGATCATAGTGTGTTAAACCAAATATTACGCCCTAAACAGTTGAGTCATAGGAAACCGAATATTGCACGGCCATGACACCGGTCTGCGTGTCTATTTGGGGGGGGGAATCCTAAAGATCATGCTGAATTCATTGAGAGCCCAGAAATATAAAATCTAGTATATAACCCAAAAGGGCAACATACAGCATCGTCTATCAAGGAATTCTTAAGTCTTCATTTTGCATGTGACAGGTAAGCTTAAAACCTGGTTATTATTATTATTTTTAATTAGGGAACGAGACATGTACTGTGATTTTGAAGCTTCGACAATAAAACCAGTAAGGTCTAGAGAGAAATCAAGCTAACATCAGCAAGAGAGAAATATAATTATGATAGGAACAAAACGACTCCTGAAGACTCTAACCTCTGCGTAGCTGCAGCAGGAGCCTGTTGTGGAGCCTGAAGCGATCCTGTTTCCTGTTGCTGTTGCACCTCTGCAGCAGGTTGGGCAATAACACTTGGCGGCTCTGTACCCCATTCAGCAGTGTGGGCAGGAGTGGCATGCTCACTGGCTAAAGTTCTACCAGAAGTTTCCCAGAGGTTGATACAAGGACGGGCAGCTAAATATTCCTCCATCTCACGCTGAAACTCATCCGAGCTGAATACATGCCAACATATGGTTAAAACTAAGCAACCAATCATACACCGGTTTCTAGAAGAAATTAATGAATACCAACTGCGATCCAACAGTGGTCACTATTGATGCCACTTTAACTGTATGCACCTTCAGCTGGTAGGGTATGTCTGCTAATCTACTATGCAACATGGCCACTTATGTGTCAGTGTGTTAGGAACTAGAAAACACATCCCACATTCACATTTAACTGACTAATGGAAGTACCATCAAAGTCAAATAAGCTTAAAATAATGATAAGAGTCTATGTTCTGTGGTGCTAACACTAATCATATGCTACTTGCTTATTGTGAAGTATAGTGCATTACAGACATTCAAATAGCAAACAGTAAAATATCAGCATAGAAATGAAGTAAACTTTTACATACTCCACATCCGAATCTGGCTTCGTCTGCTCTTCCTCATCATCTGATACCGTTATAAAGTGGGAATCAGCACCCAGCACCATGGATAGCGACAGACCTTTTGGTTGGTTAAACAGGAGAAAAGTCTGTCCACATGAATAAACTCCAGGCAGCCTACGAAGGAAGGTAGGAAGTAACTCATGTAAGACGATGATTTTTGTGCATTTCAATTTGTTATGCTTTCAAAATACAATGCATTAATTTCATGGATGAAGAAAAAAAAAGGACAAAACCAAGTAACTTATAATGCTTCATTTGCAGAAACACACAAACCAGGTGTTCTCTGTTGATTCTTATTCTATTAAAAACCTATGTATCTAGTATCTACGAGGTAAAGGTTTAGCCATGGCTTCTTGATATTAAAGATAGAAAGCATTAAATTTGGATATACGTACTCATTATAATCCTCAGACACCTCAAGAGGTGCCCCGGTGTCATTCTCTGACAATGTCTCAATTATTGGAAGATCTGTAAGTTCCTCATCCCTATCAATAGACAGGCATTAAAAAATGAAAATAAGTATCTCATTCGATAAAAAAATACTATATTAATGTTATATTTATTATAATCATAGATACATAAAAATAATAGCCAAAAAATGCATAATAATACTTGAGACGTAAGCACCTAAGTCAAGCAAAGAAAACGTAAAGAGAGAAAAAACTAAACGGTTTGCAAAAAGCTTTATGGCTAAATGCATCAAGGTGTCACGGCAGAAACAAAATGCATCAGCTGGGGCCAGCTCCATCGAATACACACCTCTTCCTGTGCTTCCCAGATCCACCAAGCTGTTAATCACTACAGAATTGACACTGTTTCTATGCTTCGATGCAATTGCACGTTAAGCCCTTCACCACTCTTGGAAATCTGAATTGTAAGGATATAGGAGAGGCAGCCTCACTTTCTCACTAGAGATATATAGGAGGTGATTGGTGATTACTTCTTCATTCAACATCTTCTAAATGGATGCACACATTTTTCTTATATACAATGTTGAATATAGAACAAATTGGTGTGCAATTGTTGTGTTTAGCAAACTGCTGACAGCCAGACAGAGACAGCAGAGTAGGGTTTGGAATGGCCCTTTAAGAGAAATCAATAATAGACATGCAGAAAACGTATGTCAATATTATGTTACCTTGTATAGGTGGGCTATTTTGCCTTGTGCTTTTTTTTTTGGGTTACCTTTTATTTTTATATCTACCACGGTAGGGGCTTCCCCTACTGTATTTCCCTCAAAAACATTATATTACCTATAAGAAATGTAGAAATACTAACAGCACCAATAAACTATCTTGTAGTCCCTTCATTTTTCATTATAAAGTGTACTAGAATATGGTGAAAATCTTGAAATGTATACCTTGACTAATATATCTTACCAATAGTTAGAATAAATATGGTATTAACAGATATATGAATTTTGAATCTGTTGGTAAAACTTTATACACTAATTCTGCATATAATTTGACTGACTGTTGGTCAAACTATCAAGTATTGACCTTGTCATATAAAAATGCCGTCTGCAAAGAAATGGAAAGAGTATATTTCTCCCAACATCTCATTGAAGACAAGGCAGCGCCATTGTTCACTCCTTTTGTGATGCAATATAATATAAACGGTAAGTTTGAAGGGCCGGCAGAAATTCTGTGACAACCCGTGTAACTTTTCATTTTGCATGCTGCTTTGCCTTTCATATTTATCATATTATAAATCGATGTATCTACATATACTAGTGGAAGAAAACAAAAAGAGACATTATACGTACACATCTTCATGATCTTCATCATCACTCTCTTCAGATGTTTCTTCAGGGGTCAAAAGTGGTAGTTCACTCATCAATGACAGCGCCTCAAGTCTTGGCAAATCTGTAACTGCCTGACCAAGCTCGCTGCTGCCCACCTCAATAGGATGCTCCTCAATCCTGATGAAAGAGCATAAATAAGTGCAAGAAATAGCCAAAATAAATAACTAATAAATTCGGTCCAGAAATAACACAAGAGAGGAACCATTACAACCAAATACACAATGCTAGTTCATGGCTCGAAAAGAAGAAATTCGACAGCAATCCTCAGCATTTTTTTAGGCCTAGGCCACATCAGATATTCTAGGATCAAAAAGCCAGAGAGCATTTTATGCCTTCAAGACTCACATAGAGACAATTTAACGTAGCATGCTTGATGAGTATGCATATCTTGTGCGGATGGGAAACTGAAGGTTACTTGTTTCTTCAACGTTCTCTGAGTTTTGCTGTGCAAAGTTTGGGACCAACACATTTAGGTGGATTTATTACTGTCAGCAAACAATTATGTCCTTCTATCACCATAAATAGAAGGCAAGAAAGAATTCAACTTCTTTCATAAGGGTTTCTTCATATCAATCCATTTCATTGAGTGTGGAAACAGACATAAGAGATTATTTATCAGAGGATAGCAAATAGCCTTCAAACCAAGGTTTCAAGATGGAACACAGAGAACCTGAAACAGATCAGGCACGATAACCAAATATTACAACAGTTACGACTTGGATGGAAAGACACGCACTAAGAACCTTAAGGCCATCGGAGTTCCAGATCACAGCAAAACATCAATGTTGAATTAGAGAGTTTGAGATAGCTCTGTAAGCAGAAATATATATCGGCAGTTCCAGTGTGGCCGTCTCTTCATAAGCAACTCATAACCGGAAAAAATGGAGTCTTTTGGATAGAAAACAAGAGGAAAATCCGAATATTCAAGTTCCTCTTCCAATCCAAGTACGGGGAACTAAACACACATTACTAGTTTTACGGCTCAGGGTTAGGGTCAAGGGAAGATATATATATAGTCTTTATTTTCTAATTGTCGTTTTATGTCACCCATTTAAATGTTTAATTGTTATTGAATGTGAATGCACCCTGTTCCGCAGCGAATAAGTGGAAGGAGAATGGTATCATCAGATTAGACATAGCCTAGCCCCTGGGGCAATGGAAACAAGACAGGGGGAGGAAAAGGAGAACTCACTCAGAAGGGAACATAGTGGAGTCTCTCACTGAAAGTGCCTCGAATGTCGCCGGGTTTGTAACTTCCAGCTCGCTGCTGCTCACATCACTAGAATGCTCCAGATTCCTAATCAAAGCATATTACAGTGAAGGAATTGGAAGAAGATTTTTAAGTATCTCATTCAATAGAAGCTCAGCATATTAAAATTTACCGTGCTGATCTTCTGTGTCGAGAGCGCCTGGGGCGATCCGCATAGAGTGCACTCTGCCGAATACGTGTTCTACTTCCAGTCCTTTCAGCTCCAGGAAGACTGCTAAGATTAGAATCAGAACACAAGTTTAATAACAATACTATACTATGTGCTTGATGAGGTGGAACTTGAGGCAGTGTTCTTTAGTCAACAATTTTATAACTTTAATTTTAAGAGGGAGGAAAAACATTTGCGACAGAACGCTTCAAGGTGGCACATAAAACAGAGCAGCTGTCATGATTAAAGATTACGAGATTTCTTCACGACTAGTAGGATTTAGAAAGACACGCACTATGTAGCGATCCTAATCCCTAGACCACATGAATAGTTGAATTAGATTGTTCGAAATGGCCTGTTTAGCAGAGATTGATTAATTAATAGGCAGCAACCATACATCAATACTCTCTGTATAATCCACTCATCAACAACAAAGTCGAACCTGTTTTGGGAGCAAGCAAAAAGACCGGCATGCTGAAATTTAAGTTCCAACATCAAAAGCTAGGAAGGGGGACTAGAGACACATGAGCGATTCAGGGGGAAAAATGTCTACTTTCCCCACTCTGCTTTCTAATTTGCTTCATGGGCCACAGATTTGAAGTGTTACTGCAAGAAATTCCACCTTGTTCCTCAGCAGAACAAGAGGAAGGAGGAGGATGGCAGGCCCCATCAAGACTGCACAGAGCGAGCCTAGGGCTGCAGAAATGGGGGAAAGAAGAAAAGAACACTCACTCCGAAGGGGGTGCAGTGGAGGAGGATGCCTGAGAGCGTGTTGCACTTGCAGATGGCCGCGGCCAGGGACGGCGGCGGCCAAAGCGGATGAACGGGTCCCGCCAGGGGGGCTGGGGTAGCCCGTGAAAGGACGAGTCACAGGGGCAGGTTGGACCATTATTGCCTAGGCTGCTCAGCAGCTAGTACGCGTCTAGAGTAGACTGTCCCAGAAAGCTGGCTCAGCTGTTCGTCGAGATTTTTGGATGAAAATTCAAATTTTTTGTCTATAGGCCAAAGGTCAAAGGTCAGCTCAGCTAGAAAAAGAAATCTTGGTTTTGTGGAAACCCAACTTTAGAGCATCTCCAACCGATGCTCCATTCCATGCTGTATCCTTTGTTTTAGAGAATATGAGCAGAAAATGCTCTCCAACCGGTACCGTATCCGGGTCTGTATTACTGTTCCGATTGGTATCTGGCCCTCTCCATTCTCTAGAAGTAGAGTACCAAGACTCGATTGCTATCGCAACTGCCGCCTCGATTCAGCCATCTGCGCGCCATCTCATGCGAAGTGAAGTTTCCTCTCGTTCCTCTTCCTACTCGCGAGGTCCTCGATTCAGCCGGATTTGTGAGGGATAGAGAGGTACGAGGGGGGGGGGGGGGGGGGGGGGGGGGGAGGGAGGAATCTTGGTGGAATGGCAGTATTCTTGCTGGTTGTGGCGGCGACGCTCGAGGCCGCGCCGTCCGCGGCTTTGCGCCCCTGCGTTCTCGCGCAGCTGCTTCCCTGCTCACATCCGCCAGCAATCGTCTGTGGGCTTGCACCTGCTTGCTTGCCTTCGCTGCTCATGCGAGTCTGCTTGTGCTTGTGTGCGTAGCTCTGCTGTGCTGCCTGACTGCAGCTCGATTTACTACTCGATTTCGGAGAAGCGGCTACCACCGGGAAGGGGAAACATGAGGCAGAGGTAGGCATGAGGAGATGGGATCCCTTTTGCTTGCTAGGATTGCATGGTGGGATTGCTTGGGTCTGGATTGGATGGAGCACACGGGAGGGGGGGGAGAGAGAGAGATTGGGGAAGAAGACGATGGCAGTTAAAAGATACAGATAAAATAAAGTTAAATGGCATATAGAGGTTCTAATCTAGAGAATCGGTTGGAGACAAGGCTAAAGTAAAGAATGGAAACACGATGCAGAATCCTCTATCCATGGTTATAGAGAACGAAATATGAAACATCGGTTGGAGATGCTCTTACCTTTTTATTTTGATTGCAAAATATAATGTAGATTCACAGTGAAACCAACCGTTGTCTTTTTATTTAAATAATTTAGTTTTATTGAGGATTAGAAATGAAATCTTTATTGTGTGCAAACATGCAAAATCACTCCTCAACATGGTGGAAGCCACCGCCAAAATAGGTGAAGTAAATTATCTAATTTTGAGATTGCATTCAATTACTACTACATACTACTTTCCAACTTAGTTTGATTTTTTCATACTTTGATAAAGTTTATGTGACATGACGGATTTCTTATCTTTTCTAGAGTGTCAAATATAAAAGGTCGATTCACGAAAGCCGAAGCATGTGTGAGGCCTTTTATATGTTGCTTAAACGTGCACAAGTGAAAGTGTGTGATCAGCAGAGCTAAAGGGATGATTGCGCCTGCAGCCGGCTGAGAAGGTTGGTTGCTAGAATGTAAATCGCACCCGAACGGTATGCATATCTTCCGATCGAACGAAAATGTTGGCACCTCAATTGTAGCAGTCTCATGTCTAGAGTAGGAAGGTAGCCTTATGTACAAGGATCAAGTAGTTGGATGCGAATTTTGTGTGCTCTAGAAGAATGAAAGAGAAACAACAGAAAGACAATCTGTTACATCAACCAGGTGTCCCTAAACTGCAAACTGCTTGTAAAACAAAAAAAAATTGTTTTTACTATAATACCCATATAAGGTTTATAAAAATAAACTGGCTGTTTTTGCTAACCAAGGCAGAGCGGTTTTCGCGATTATAGCTCTGCTTGATTTGCCTTTTGAAACCGTGGCATCAACCGAATAAACCTTTAAATGTTTAATTAAATCATTTCGTCTCATGTTTCATGCTTGATGGTGACTAATAAGTACTAGAGATGCACGTCGTCGACTAACATCATATGTTTGAAATAACTACTGCAAACTTTTTATGTGCAGAAAAGCAATTCTATTTTGTGTTTAGGAAAATAATGATTTCTATGACATGCTCAAAACAACATCGGATTGGACAAAGGGAAAAGAAACTAGAAGGCGTTATCACCATGCATCAAACCTCGATATATACATAAAAGCAAATCGAATTAAAAACGTGAAGCAAAGCAATGGAGCACTCGTTCGCTCGAACTCACCGTGCGTTAGACCTCGATGAATCCATAGGTAGTAAGGGCAGCGCCGGCCAATAGTTCTTTGACGTGCACTGTTTTCCGGCGCCCGACCGTCGAGCACGCGGCGGCGGCGCTTTCCGAATCGTTGTTCAGAAGAAATAGACTGTCGAATCGTGCTGTTGGTCGCTTTGGGCCTTGATCACGATGTATATATGGAGGGCCCGTTAAAACAAGGTCCACTCGTTTCCGATCCAAATTGTCTTGCCGTTTCCGATTTAAACTGTGCAGCTGTTTCCGAATACTGTTCTTTTACGAAATGATTCGTAATGTTTTCCGAGCATGCATCTTCCTCAACGGCAGAGAGCCAGTGTGTGCCGCCCTCCCACAGTCCCGATCCCGAAATCACAGCTCACACAGGAGTACACGACAGGAGTACTTTCATCTGGGGTTCATAGAAGAAGAAGAAGAAAATGTTTCTTGCCTGCTCCCTTTATTTGTACAGCGCATCGCCTTCTACATCTCGGCTCCAAAGAAATTACAAGAAGCTTAAAAAGTACTCTACTATATTGGCATGCTTTTCTTCAACTGCGTTTGCTTGAGGAAGTACCGTGTTCTGCATACTTGTACCAGCATCATCAGGCAAGCTTTCGCGCATACTGAGCTAGGAGTACTACTTCCCTTCGTTTTCAAATAATTGTCCCCGAAAAATCACTGTAGCAATTTTGACTTTATGTTTTTTCCTGCAAAATATTTAGATATGTTTGAAAGTATATAATACTAATGTAGTGTGTCTCAAAACCTACAAAACAATATCAAAGTTTAAAGTAACTAAAAATATTTTTTTTTAAAAAACATTTGATCAAAGTTGCTACAGTAATTTTTTGGTGACAAGTATTTCAAAACGGAGGGAAGTAATACAATAGTAGGAGTACTAACCTATTGGAGTAGTCTGTCAAGAGGGTACAGAGCTACCACCACCGCTACCACCAAAACACGTGTACTATTAGTTGACCAGGAAACTCGGTGACTTCAGGCACTGCAACAAAAGTGCTTCTGCAGCTGTTCAACCTCAGCATACCGGGTTCGGATCCCCTGAAGTGCTTCACAAAATTCAGAGTACTGCAGCTTGGTACAGTAAATTTTGTGAGGGGGCAACAGTTTCCTGAATTAACACTGTAGCCGCTACTGCTTAAACAGTTCCCCGGGGTACTGTAGCAACATTTTGTCACTGTATCGCGTTTGCTGTAGCAACCGCTGTGGATCGTCCAGTTCAGATCAGACGGTGGAGAAAAGGAGAAATTCTGGGTACTGTAGCTCTTCTGAATTTTGTGAAGCAATTCAGAGGATCTGGATCGCAGCATACCAGGGTGGGCTCAGAATTTGGACTAGGGGTATTCAAAATTTTTGACAACAAAAATTATGAATAGCCATAAAATTGAGGCTTTGTTAGACACGGTTTTTGTATAAACCAGAGCCCTACAAAAAAGTATTAAATGATCAAAATATAAGTAGTGTATCTTTTGTTTAGATTGAGCATGTTTAAGTGTTTATTTTTGTTTTTTCTCATACATATCAATAAGATACACTACTTATATAAAAGTTTTGTCAAAAATAATGGGTATTCATTTGAATACCCTTGAACCAATGCCAAGGGCGGTCCTGATATCTTGAGACGTCATGAATCTTAAATAGTTATTCATCAGTTTCAACTCTGAAAAGCTATTCTTTCAGTGATCCAAATGCAATAAAAATAATAAGATAACAATCCATCTTCGTGACATACTAAATATTTTTCGTAGAAGACATTGGTGTTTCTGGGAATTAACTATATAACCCTTAATTAACTTGGATTATTTAACTCAACATCAGATGAGCCAATCAATTAATTATCAATCATGTAGCTAGGAATTAGGGCATAAGAATTGTATGCGTACCCCTTTCAGCACTCCTGACGGTGCGACGCAACGGCTGATGATGGTAAGAGCAGGCCTGGGTATGAGAATGGCCGGCGATTCGGCTGCAATGCTGAGCGGCCGCAGCGCAGTCATCGTGCACTGAGATCACGGATTAGCAATTGCCGCACAAGAATTAGTATTCAGCATTCTATGGACAAGCTGCAGGCTATTCTCGAGTTGAATTTTTGATGGAGCAGCTTGCATTTAGTGATGGCCAAATGGGCCGGCACGAAGTACGTAATTTTTTGCCAGAACCGAGCACGGCACGGCCCGATGAATTTCGGGTCCGGGCCAGCACGGCACGCACCATCGGACCGTGCTTGGGCCGAGGGGTAGGCATGGCGGACGGCACAGCACGGCCCGTTTAAGTTTTAGTAAATATATTTTTAGTTTGAATATGTACAGCTAGTGGTCTTAGTCTAGTGGTAAGTAAATTCCTTCTTATCTAGGAGATCTCAGGTTCAATTCTTCTTACTAGCACCTATTTTTGCACCATTTAACACTAAATTTCTTTAAAAAATAATTAAATAGACTGAAATTTAAAATACGCTGTCGGGCTAAACGGGCCGACCCGGCACAATTAATCAATTTCATGCCGTGCCACGGGCCAAGAGGGGAGCCCGTGGACTGGCACAGCATGGCCTGAAACTAACTGCGTGCCGGGCCGGCCCGAAATTTAAATGGGTCCTGCCTTTTCGTGCCCGGACCGTGCCGTGCCGGGTGGCCCGTTTGGCCATTACTACTTGCACTCTAGTGTACTGCATGCCCATTTGAGTGGCGCATTTGCTGGACCAAGGCCATGTGATGGGCATGTTTCTATAGGACCAATGCAGGCCCGCCGCCCCTGCAGCATACCAAGGAACCAATAGAGGCTCCAGTAGCTTTGGTCTCGCTTTTATTTTGAGAAAATTTCATGTATGGCTTAAAAAGAAAATTATGTTGCTTTCTATGGTCCTCTGTGAATCGAACTTCCTTCTGAGGCCCATGTCTATTTTCCTGCTCCCTCTCTGGCCTTCCGTAACATCCACCGTGAAAAATCCCATGCAACCAACACGAAAATTCGTTTATACCGCCCGAGCCTCTCCCTTTCATTTATACTCGATCTGATGAAACAATTGAAAAAGAAAGAAAAACCAGACGCACCGCGACGTGATGGAGGACAGTGCTGACATCGGGCCGCAAGGCTTGCCTCCGCCACGGTGGTCCCCGTAGAGCCTTCGCCTGGCTTTGCCAACCATCCTCGATGGGCCTCACCGCGGATGCGGCGCCGCCCACCTCGCCACAGACTTCAGATGCGACGGCGGGCTGCTGCGGCAGGTTCGCCCACCTCGCTGCGGCCGCAGGCTGCTGCGGCAGGGTCGCCTGTAGCGGAGCCGGAGCGAGGCCGAGCCGCTTCCTGGCGCGTCCTCGCATCGCCCTCGGCTGCAGCAAAGCTCGCAAGCAACCCCCAAAAGTCCCACTTGACAGCCTCTCAATATGTACAAGAAGCAAAAGAGGTCATGCTAGCCTCACAATGAGCACAAGAAGCAAAAGAAGACTCAGCATCTAAATTGTATCATGATTTTGATCCCTCTTGTGTACTGCATGTTGAATACTAATTGTAAGTGACTGTATGTGTGCGCATCGTACTTATGTGTGAAGCTATACACTTGTAAAACTTTGCATTCGTCAAGTTAATCCTATTGCGATATGTTCGTGCATCTTGTGAAAATAATTGTTGTGCGCATATAGAGAAATCCTTTTCCAATTACGAAATAAATAATGCTCATTTTGAAGATATACAATTTTGAAACAAATTACACCTTTAAATTAATATTCGGATTCACACAATTTTTCAAACATAAACGAAGTGCATTTCGAGTCAGGGGCCAAATGATACTTTTATCATTTAATTAACACCATTAAGTCCCAAAACTAACGGAAGGGTCATGGAGGGAACTCAAAACGAGTGATGTTTTTTTTTTTTTGAAAAATACATTGAAAGAAGAGACGAACCCAGCACTGTATGTACAGATATTTAAATTCTCTTTTTCCAAACTGCAACAAATAAGTTTGTTCTAATATTGTGTAGACTTGTTTTTGAGGCACTTGACCACCGCTTCAATGAACCTTGCAACGAATGCTTCAATGTCAAGAATTATAATAAAAGCATTCATCATTTAACACAATTTTTGATTGGGTTGTTAAACTACTTTGCAGAAGTGAAGCATATATATTTGGGAGGAAATACTATTTTTTTTGTCGTCCCAAATGAAAACGGTACATATATTGATCCTTGCATGACGAGTCAAACACTGTTGAAACATAAATTAGTTTGCTATGTTATCACCATTTGTCTGGTTATTAATCATTTTTACAAGTCATAATTGTCATGCTAGCCAAGTACTAGCATGAGCCATGCATGGAAGAGTTGCAGACATAATGAAGAGCTCGTCCAACCACACCATCCCGTCCAACCACACCATCCAAAGAATGCATGATCGGACAGTTGTTTTGGCGAACGCAGCGTGATTTGATGGGGAGAGCAGAAGGACAGAAAACGCATTGCAAGAACCACTGGATTTTGCATGGCTCCGGTAGCATCGTGGTCCATGCACTCTGTCCATGGCAAGCCGGTGAGCCGAGTCCATGGTGCCCCACAAGCAGGGAGACGTGTTGTACACTTTGTCCGTTCAGGTTTTCCTTTCCAAAGGGCGCGCCATGCATGCCTTGAAGGAACGTGACCTGTAGGGTAGCAGCCTAGCCAGTATCAGTATGCTATGGACGGATTGACACTTTTTTTAATGCATATACTCCGGTGTAGATCGATGGACTTGAGAGATAATATGACAATACAAGCAAAAAACACCGTATGACTTCAAAATATGACTTCTGTGTGAAGAAGAGCACGTCATATTGTTTTAGTGGTAGGAAATATAGGACCGCTAGTAGCAGATATAGGGTGTGTTTGGTTACCTGGCTTAGCTAAGCTTTGCATAAGATCCTAGCCAGGCCAGCCTAAGCCAGGTTATTTCTATGTAAAACCAGAAAAGAGGGCTATGTTTGGTTGCATGCACTAACTGAGCCTGTCTTGCCTTAGTTTTTGTTTGGTTACTTGTATAGCTTGAGTAGAATCACCCTGTACTGAATATGGTGAGTTTTAACTCTCTCACCTCCTCTTCTTCTCCAACTCATTCATAATCGTTGCACACAAATGTAAAAAATAAAATAGAGTGGACAAAAAATATGTAGGACCGAATTTTAGCTTAACCAAATCAAATGAAATATGAATAATCAAATAAAAAGAAAAAGAAAACAAAGCACCGCATCCCCAACTCAAAGCAGCTCACAGGAGAGCACATGCGTGGGCAAATGTGTTGTTGCGGTGGCGAGAAGACTCGCCGCCTATGACCTTCTTGAAATTCATATGGAATCGTGCTCGCTTCCACCAAATCAGCACGGAATACGAGCTTATCTCTATCGATTTAACACAGAATCAAGTTACATGCAGTCATTTGATCCGAAATTATGGCAGAGCTGTGCGCCCAAGGCACGGAGATGGACGCGATGGTTCGAGCCGAGTGCGAGCGGTTGCGCGCCGAGCTGGAGCAGGGGAGCAAGCGGCAGCGCGAGGAGCTGTGGGAGGAGTCCGAGGTGCAGGCTGCGCGTCACCGTACCGTGGAGCTCGAGGAGCGCCTGAGGCAGGCGGCTGTCGAGAGCCAGGTGTGGCTCGGCGTCGCGCAGCAACAAGGCCGTCGCCACGGGGGCCCGTGCTGCGGCGTCGCGGTCAGATGCGCTCCTGGCGGCGCCTGATAGCTGCGAGGTCGTGGTCAAGCTGACGGTATGTGGACTGCCAAGCTGCATCACCCACTGCAGCCCGGACTGCGGACTGCGGGTTGTGGTAGAGGTGACGCCATCATGCTCTGGGAGCGGAGCAGCTGGGCGAGCTCGACTGGGTTGCAGGGCAAGGTGGGTTTAGCAGATGCAGCAGCGTCAAAGTAGCAGGACGGCGACTCGGCGAGAGATTGGTGGCGGATTCGGAGGGATTCGGATGAGGTGTTGGGGAAGGTTGAGGAAGAAGACGGAGAGGGAGAAGGGCTCCGAGACGGCGACGAAGGCCCCCGGCCCGAGACGGAGACGGGAAGGCGACGGATGCTGCGCGTGGTGAGGCGGCAGGAGCGGCATGGTCGGCACAGGGCGGAGGAGAGGTGGTAACCGACAAGCGGTGAAGCGACTTGTTCTGTCAACACCACCACCGCTTGTGCAAGCCAGGATACGTGCATTCTCGTTTCCAGCAAGCCAGGTTGAGGTGCTATTTTTGCATTACTTAAGCCTGGCTAACTTGTTATGCAGGTAATCAAACAACTAAAAAAGTAAAGATGCTGCATAACTCTGGTCTGGCTAGTCCCTAATGCACCCAACCAAACAGCCCCATATATGACAACTGGCGTAGAGTGCGCACATTGCAGTGTATACTCTAGCTAGCGTGCACTCAGCCAGATAGTTCGAGTAATCTTTGCCTCAATCCTTAGATGCAGATCGTCGTTTGATTGGTACAGGCTCTCCACTGTTGTTTTGGTTCTTAGATATGCTACAACACAGAGATTTTTTTCTCGTGTTTCTTTGTTGGTCCGTGTGCGTGGATGTATTTCTGATGTGGCCGATTTTCTTATCGGTGGTTGTATTTCACCGTAATTTTCTTTTAAGCTAAGGCCAGTGAGGTTGTAGCTTTTTTCAAAATCAAGTGTGAGATTAATACAATTTTTGCATCATTTAATAAACTAATAATTAATATGATCGGCTAGTGCATGGTGGCAGAACGCGGTTTAGCCATGCCAACTTATTAGGCACAGGAAGTTAGGAAATCCACGCATGGCAAAAGAAGTGACACTTCTATTATCTTTTGTCACTTGTTTTTTATCACGTGACAAAAATCATTTTTCTTTTAGTATCGTTTCGGGGCATGGAGACAAAAATCTATAGGAATATGATATGGTAGGTTTTTATTTTAACGTAGCACTAGAATAGCTTTGAACTCCTAGAAAAGTCGTTTGTTCTAGAAGGCCTTAATAAAAAAACACTTTAAGATTGACCTGATCGAGTGGTAAATATAGTATATGGTATTCCCTTTTCTGCCGCTCAGGAGGGGTTAAGGTTACGTTTGGAACTCCTTTTGGTATAGTAATATATATGAACACATATGCTGCACTACTGATACTATTTTCAGAATCACTCAAATAGCATTTTCTTAATATACTAGACAGTTTTGAAGTCCCATAATGTGGAAAGATCATTTGCCTACACAAAGTGCAAATGTTTTATTTATGTTAATTTATTTTTATTAGGTTATACAAAGTGGTAAAAGTATGAGCTTCTTTCAGCACCCTGTTCTCCGGTTTCCAACCAGAAAAAGGCTATAGGCGTGGTTTGCTAGAGAAAACCTACAGGCACATAGGTGCAGACTGCACTGCAGAGGGAGAAAGGGGGAAGGTGCTAGTATAGTTCACTGTTCCCGTAATAAATACAGGGCTAGCATATATCTCAAAGATACTCTGCAGAGGGGAGGGAGAGAATGTGCTTCTTAACTGTTGCTGTAAATTGGTTGCAGTCACTAAAAATTCTGCTAAACTGTCTGTTAGTAGTATGCATTTTGTACCATGCGTTCCTTTGTTGAGAATATGAGATTTTGTAGAAATATGATCATCAGTAAATGGGAGATACAACCTAGGGAGTTGATGCTGAAGCCCTAAACAATGCCTTAATGGAGAAATTGATGCTTTTGAATACCATAGTTGCTTAATCATGTGGACACAATTTCTCTTTTATGATTGGCACTATTCCCCACCACAACTGCATTGCCGGCACTAAGAGAATCTGAACGTTGCCGAAAACAAGTCATCACGCCGGCACCATCTAGTTATCCTTCTCTTAGGATGCATCATAGCAGGGCTTAAAACGATCATACCTAATCTCCAAACATTGTCTTACCCAAGATGTTAGTCGACGATGCGC
Organism: Eragrostis curvula; assembly: GCA_007726485.1. Taxonomy (NCBI): domain Eukaryota; kingdom Viridiplantae; phylum Streptophyta; class Magnoliopsida; order Poales; family Poaceae; genus Eragrostis; species Eragrostis curvula. The sequence continues at coordinate 4,506 of RWGY01000127.1, read as the reverse complement.
CGTAGATATATTGCATGTCATCTCCTTATCCTGCTCTAGCCGCCGCTGCCATGCAATCCGTCACCTAGAGCAATAGAACCAACGGCGAAGCATTTCTCTCGATTTAGCGTGACCTCCAAGCTATGCCTAACCCGGTCATACTGGTGGTTTATGGTTTAAAGGTCCATAAATCGTTGGTTTGTGGTTTTTAAGGTCCATAATAGACTTGGTGCCTATAGCTTGCTTTAATATTTATTTTAAGCTCTTCTTGTCAATATGAAGATTGACACCATTTTTGAATAAGTAGACAAGAAGAAAGAAACACTGGGCTGCGTGCTGTGAAGAGGCCGTGAAGTTGAACAGTTTCCATTATCTAAAAATATAAATTAATAGTCGCCCTGTCTTCTACGTCGGTGCGAACAAAATAATTAAACAAATAAAAAATGGTCCACAATTGCATGCCTTTAGGATCTAACGAATGACGTCATTCAGCTGTGTAGTTTCTCATTCTTCCGACTGCATATTTCACATTAAGGGTGTGCACCGGCCAGCAATGTTGTCACCTTGCAACCAATTAGCCGTGCCCGCCAACAATTCCTACCATCCACCTGCGCCTCCCACGCGCCGGGGCGCACCACCCACGCCGGGAGTGCCTAGCCACACGCGGGCGGGCGCGCCATCCACGCTGGGAATGCCGGGCCACGACCCCGCCGCGCTTGAGCCGAGAACTCGAGACCAAGGCCCCAACACGCAAGCGCCCGGAGCACCAGGCCACGGCCCTGCCGCGCCCGCGCCTATCCATGGTGCCAACGCCTCGCCCTTGCTGCCGGGGCTGAAGCCCGCAGCAACCCCGATGTCGCATCTCGGAATGGCAGACGACCCAACCGCCGATCCATTGCTTCGAGCTAAATCACCATCTCTGCATGTTGGGGAGAACCTTCTTCAGGCGTCCCTCCTCCAGATCTGACCGGGACCCCTCCTCCTTCGCCGTTCGACGGGCTGGACGACGGTCGATGCAATCGATTCATGGCCTTGAGCATTGTTCAGAGAGGCGTTAGGCGTCAAGTGGGCGGTGAACCACCGCCTAGCGCCTAAGCGAGCCTAGACGCGCCTAGGCGTTTTTCTAGGCGTTACAAATTTACTAATTTTATACTAAAAATAAGGCTAAAATTGAAAAATAAAGAATGAATCATGAGATGGACTGCCATGTAATGACCCATTTAAACTTTTTCTGACCCATCAGCCCTCCTATGAAGGTTCTCCCGACCTTATCCTCTCGTGCGATTTTCTTTTCTCGACCGCATCCTCTCCTGACCATACCAGGAGTGACGGCGGCGACGGAGAAGAGGTGGCAATGACCGACAGAGAAAGGGCGACGATGCCCGACAGTTAGATCTTCCTCTCACGACTTTATTTTTCTGCTCTCTACGCGATCTTCCACTCTTACTGTGCTTCCAGATTTTACTGCTGACTGCCTAGGGAGCGCCTACCCCCCTAGGCGAGGCGGAAGGCCACTGCCTAGCGCCTAGGCGTGCCTAGGCGAGGCCTAGGCAACGCCTTTCTGAACAAGGGCCTTGAGCGAGAGGAGCAAGAGGCCGGGAGAGATGAGCGACACTGAGAGGGAGACGGCGTGGCTCGAGTTCATGGGACAAAACACAAGTCGTCACAGGTGGGGCTCATAGCGGTGGCAAAAATGATGTAATTTCTAGACAAAGGCCAAGGGCAATCGATAACAGACCCAATCATAAGCCCAAATGAGTTACTTTTTCCGACTTCCGCACGCCAGTTCAATTCCAGAAACGACTTATTGAATTTTTCACTCATAAGTTGTTTTCTTGAGAAATGTTTGCGAGGGCTTATTGCCTTTTTAACATAATCCATAAAAAAGCCACCCAAAAAACTTTTGCCAAACACACCCTAACCAATAACCATAGCTTCATCTTCAAAATGCAAATCACCCATCAAAGAGTAGGTACGGTAGGACATGCAACAGTACTGGAGTGTAGAGACACAATAGTAGCTGACTCTCAGAGGTCAGAGGTGGCCGCTTGCTGCTTTTCCCACACACGCCGAGAGAGAACAGCAGAGATAGCGACGTTGGTTTGGGGCGCCGCAAATGCACCGGACATGGACATTTGGTGTGTGTTCTTGCGATGCAATATGCTGGAGGCCTGGCGCTTCACGGGTCCAAGGCATCGCATAGGTATACAAGAGACATGCTTCACGTAAGGAAATCATATACAATCTTTTCTTTCTGATAAAAAAACTAGTAATTTGTTAGCTACTATGAATTCCAAAGTTTTTGCTTCCAAATGTCAGTAAATGCAACACCAAAACATCCAAATTCGTCCATGAACCATCCTGATCGTTTCCATTTTAACGATCGTCAAACATATCGAGATGGACTTCCTGAATGAGAAACAAATTTTGCAAAACAAATTTAGATAGAGTTGTGAAACTTTGAAAATGACCATACCAATGATACACGTGTGTACTCCCTCTAGCAGGGATGCGGATCACGTGCCGGTCACTGCCGCAGTGGTGTTGTGAGGAACTGAGGAGCGCTACAGTAGCTCATGAGAAAAAACGTATTCTTGGTAGCCTCCCTCGACGGCCAGCTAGCCTCGACGGCGGCGAGTCAGTCATCAGCCGCCGCGGCGGGGGCCGCCCCGCCGCGCGGAGCGGTGGTCGGGGGCGCTAGGGCGGGATGCGCGGCGCCGGGGTTGGCGCGGCCGGCGGAAGCAGAGGCCAAGGAGGCCAGCCGGCGGCTAGCGACGGCGAAGGCAGACGAGTCGACCTTTTCCTCCCCTCCTACCATATTATACCGATCTTTTTCAGGCACACCCAGTAAGGAGCTCTTCCGAACACTTAGGATATGTTTGGATGCTGCCTGGGCCAGGCAGCGATCCTGACCGCAAGCAGTGGAAATTGTATGCCTGGGAGCCTCTGCATGAGCCAGGCAATTCGGCCAGGGTCTGAACCAAACTAACCCTTACTGCTCTGATCTTGTGCGCACAACCAATGTAGGCTGAGGACAAGCTCATGCACGCCATGGCCTCTTCAGCCAGATCCAAGTGGTAAGCGGGTCGTGGCCTTCGCGGGCGATGGTATTGAGCCATGTACGCGGATCTAGCCATGCCTGTGCACCTAGCTAGTCATGGCGGTCAGGAACAAGCTCGTTCACACGTTGTGGCCTCCTCTATCTGGTGACCATCCAATGAGGCGCTGATGGCGCAACCGAGTGAGTTAGGTCTTCAAAAGAGTAAAATGTTGAAGAAAAGGACATTTTTAGCCATTTGGGGAAAAATATTGACAACAGAAACAATAAAACTGTAGCGGCTGCTGAATAAATAACTACGAATACTGTAGCGGCTGCTGAAGAAATAACTAGAACACTGTAGCTGCTGCAAAGCAGCGAGGCGAACAAGCTGAAAATTGAAGCGAATGAAGTAGAGTATAAGTACCTTTTTTAATTAATAATTATATTTTTCGAATAACATAGAAAGCTGATTTTAGCCATTACAAAATGTGGTAGGAGGGGAGATCTCGCGCGCATTTTTCTAATTGTGAAAACAAAAGGAAAGATTTGAGCTCCTACAGCAAGCAGCAAGCTGCCCTTCTGCTCCCCACGTGAGCAACGGAAAAAAAAAAAGGAAAAAGAAAGATTTGAGGTCACCGCGGCGGCGACTCAGCCATGAACGGCGAGCGGGGCCGCGGCGGAGGAGGGGGCCGCCGTCGGCGGCGGTCAGGCGGGAGGCGCGGCGCTGGCGCGGCCGGCGGCAGCAGAGCCCGAGGAGGCGAGCCCGCGGCCAGGGACGGCGAAGGCAGAGGAGGCGAGCCCGTGGCCAGGGACGGCGAAGGCAGAGGAGGCGAGCCCGTGGCCAGCGACGGCGAAGGCCTCGCCGACCGTGGAAACGCCAAGCAAGAAAGACTGGACCTTGGAGGCTGTAGCGGTCAGCAAGTGCAAGGGCGCAACGGCGACGCCGGTTCAGGCTCAGGCGCTCTGCCTCTGCAGCCGGTTCACTCAAATGTGGGCGGCGGAGGTGGTCGTGGACGCGCCACGGAGGTCGCGGTCGGCGACGGCGACGGTGGCGGCGATGGAGAAGGCCGAGGAGACGAGCCCGTGGACAGCGACGGTGAAGGCCGCGCCACGGAGGCCACGGTCGGCGACGGCGACGGAGGCCGCGCCACGGAGGCCGCGGTCGGCGACGGAGGCCTTGGTCGTCGCGGGCACAACGGCGACGCTGATTCTGGCCACCGCGAGAGAGGCTCAGGCGCTCCACCAAATGAAGGGGGTCAAGGCGGACTTGAGACCAATGTGGGCGGCGGAGGTGGTCGGGGCCGCGCCGTGGCAACGAGGGCCCCGGTCAGCGACGGCGACGGAGGCCACAGCTCAACTGTGAATGGCGAGGCCGCCCGCGGTGGAGTTCAGGGAAGGAACCGCGGCGGAGGCGGCAGTGACGAACCGAGCGGGGTGCTCGACGCCGATGCTGACGCCGGCGGCGGCGATGAAGGCCAAGATGGCGG